>JAIPRN010004077.1:0-17172 GCA_025469175.1 Geopemphigus sp. TES_GeoC_2020 | reverse complement strand
TATAATTACGGTATAGGCGTGCAAATATTACATATTATGAAAGGTTAATATTACTATATTATTTATTTATTCAAAGTCTATATTAACACACACAAAATTTTGTTTTTGAAAATTCCTTTTGAAATTCCTTTCCACTTTTTCGTATTTTCGTTACGGTTACAATATTATATAGTGTATTGTTAAAACACATCCAAAATTATTATGCTTCAAAGTTAGATAACTACCGGTTTTTTGCTGACAAGAGACTACCCGGAGCCCGGCCGAGTAAACGCGATATTATTAAAAAACCAAATATGAAGTCGAATGAATGAGAATATACCTGCAACAATTAGACGTTTCGACGCTTATTTGATGATACGCACTGGAGTGTACGTATGAAATATATTTTTATAATTTAGGTGACTGTACGTCAGATAAACGTCAAACGGAACGATTTTTTTTATGGCAAGTATATAAATAAACATATATAATGTTTGATCCTTGTGTGAATTATTGATAAAAAATCTTTAATTTTCTCCGCTAAACGAATATTTATTATTCGCGTTTTTTGGCATTTTAAGTAATCGTAAATATGGACAAAAAATACCATATTCAAAAATACTAGATGGTGAAAACGATAAAAATACGGCCGACTCTTTTTTTAGGATTTGTTTTATTGGTAATTCGGGGAATTCTGCAGAAATGCGTGCGCAGAATTTGCAAAGAGCCGCCTTCTTAAATTTTCATTGTAACGAGTGAAAATTTAGGCAAATAACAAAGATTTTCACCTAATTTCTTCAACGAGTTCTATACTAACTGTGGGGGCCAATTGATAGAAGTCCGTTGTAAAATTTAAAAAAATATTTTTTTCATAATTTCAACGCTCACGCCCACGTATATCATATTGTTCGTTCAAATTGTTATCACAGCTAATAAACGGAAAGGGTTTAGATAATTTAACGTGATGGTCTTCCATTCGACAGGTACGTAGTCAGGATTACATAATAGGGGGAGTGGCCTAATGATATGAAAACTTTATATTTGGCGGGCAATATTTCAATGGCACCACCTTTAAAAATATTCGACGCCAATATCAAACTATGTATCGTAAGTAGGTAATATAATAACATTTTGCAATTACGATATTTTAGATGTTCGGTGCATAGTGTGGACGGTACATATTTAAAACACGTTTTATTAATTAATCGAGATACAGTTCCGAATATTCCAGTATTTTTACAATGTAGGTGCAGTAGCCAATAGGTTAGCAGATAAAATGTTTTGGATGGCCGGGACACTCTGGACCACCCTTGAGTTACGTGCCTGGGACTCGGCGACGTCAGATACGATATTATATCGATATCGTAACGTTGAAAACTTTGGTCGAAAAACAAACAAAAATCGTATAGGGCCTACGCCAAAAAAACTCGCTATAAAATGTAATCGTCATTCACACTATAACGAATAGTGTGTAATATACTAATACCTTGATTATATATATTGTTTATAAACTAGGTAGAATATTGATAAAAAAAGCACTTTTGAATCTATATTATACGCGAGTACAAAAAACAAACCAACCAGATGGCGGCTGTGTCATATACTGAAATGGAAAAAACCCAATTAGGTAATTGCGTCATTTTCTAGTATACTATATTGTTACTATTTGTTTATAACCATAAGGATTCGATTTTAATGTGCTTGAAAAAGAAATAAAGTGCCATTAAAAAATGTTAATTTGTGTGCTATAAAAAAAACCATAAAACGATTCGAAAAATATAATTTTGAACGACGTATAATGGAAAAAAGTCGCCCGTATGAAAACGTAAAATGATCGCGTGCAACTTCTTTTATCCCGCGCGGATTTATTAAAATGTATTAGTTTCAAAATTTTTTCGCAAAATTGATTTCGAACATAATTTTATCGTACACGGAGAATTAGTCGAAAACCAGACTTACAATTAATATCTAGGATGAACTCACGTAAAATATGCCCGAAATGGTTTTTGAAACAAAATAGAAAATAACAATAAGTAAATAATCAGGGTGGTATATGCACGAATGTCGCGGTTAGCTTAGATTTCTTACAATTTTACGCGTGCCAAAAATTTTACCGGTTTTTCGCAATTTTCGGATAGTTTTTCCTCACGCATAACTACCAAGAAAATAACAAACAACGTTTCAATATTCGCTACAAACAATTTTTTCCCGGAAAATGTACTATGTTTCTACACTATACTATATCTATACTAATGTATTATGTAATACAAAACATGTCTATTATGCGTATAGAAAAACATTTCTTCAAAAAGCTATTTGTACAGAGTTCTTAAAGTTGTATAGCGTTATTTTTGGATTTTAAAGCGGTGATAATAGATTGTTGTATTTGTAAAACGTTAAAAATAAAATATTTTATAGTCATATGAAAATACGAATATTATTTTTACTTATAACGTAAATCATTCGCGTTATCGTTGTCAAAATATTTTGTCAATTATATTTCGCATTATCTGAGTTGAGTGATAAATTATTTGTTAGTGATTTTGATATACTTTTGTTTTTAATTTTGTCACTATTATTAAATTATAAATTAAACCTATATATATATATGTATTAATTAAATTATAATAACTATTATTATTAATAACGTGAACTTCGAGTAGGCAATTAAAGCGTTTTTTACTCATAATTCTATTCAGTATTTTGGTATTTGTTACTAGTTCTAAATACCTTTCACTTTTTCGAAAACACAATTTTAGGTAGTTGACGATAGACACCAATCATATTTTTGGAGTATTGATACACCTTATTTATAAACAATTACAAAGGTGCGTTCAATAATTGCCCTTAATCGTCGATACAAATAATTCATATTCCCGGTATAAATTTGATTTAACGTTAAAATAATATTTTGTTTGTTTAATAATAATTGTGTTTATCTCGAGGAATAAACAAAGTAATTAGAATATATAAAATACGAGTTACAAAAAAATGAGCATATTTACGATTAAACATTTAATATTTCATCGTAAATCCGTTTTCGACGAAATTGTGTTGATTTCGGCCTTTTTGTTATCGATATGATTAAACGATATTAAATGTTTAGACGGTTGGTCCTAAAACTTAAAATTGTATTAATAACGTGAAAAAACCACTCGAAAATAATTATAATTAACGATTTTTGCTAAATATAGTCAAATCGTTAATTATAATTATCGTTAAACATCATTTCCACACACGTATAATGTTCATATATAATAAATAACTGATAAAATGTTCCAGTGTTCATTATTATTATTTTTGGAATTATGAAAATAAACTGAAATTTAATTTGTAAATATGTGTTTATATATGATATTATTATACCTAAATACAATTTTTAATTTTATGAGCGTAATAATTATATACTCGTAAAATAGTTTCAATCAACTTTTTACAAAACGTTTATCGCGTATCGTTATTGTGAGATGGGAATTATTACGTTATTTTGTTTTTTCGTCTCCCGAAAAATCGTAAAATTTGACTTATATACCTCACAAAAATCGTACATTATAATGACTAATAATTTGATGGTTGTGATGGAGGAAGTCTAACCATTACGACCCATTACTACTATCTTAAGTTACTACTATCTTAAGTTTAGGGATTGTAACCCCCCTCTCATCATTAATCACACATTTTTTTTATAAATTGTATACCTGAAAATAATCTTATTTAACTATTAAATTATAATTTTTTAGGTACTATACGTTTGATGATCGTCGAATAAAATGATATTTTAGATATAAAAATTATTCGTATTTCGATGTTATCGTATTTCGTATTTATAACACGTATTTAACACGGTAGTATTTACAACGGGATATTCCATATACATTTATTCGTGTTGAAATATAAATATTACTTTTAAGTTTTAAGTTTGTTCTTAAGTATTCGACATTATCATTTTTCTAATTTGAGTGTACAAATACTGTTCAAATTTATTTTCAAACAACTCAAGATGTTTATCCAATAAAAAACTAAACTTCTTAAAATATTTTATATTTAATATTCAAGCAATTTTTAAGTAGAAATTGATACTAAACTATTTTATATTATAGATCAATTAGCTCAAAAACGTCTAAACCTAGAAACGAATATACGTTTATAATTTTCGAATGTAAATTTAAAAGAATATATTCTTTCGATCAATTTCTAAACTTACGGTATCGTTAAAACAAATTTAATTATAATAATAAAATTTCACCAATTCGACTAAACATTAAAATTTGTTGATTGTTTTATAAATCACCCCTTTCCTTTCAAAAAAGCCTAAACATACAACTGCGTACATGTATATAATTATATACTATTCATAAATACAGCGAGCACGGATCGTATAATATAATCGTATAATAATAATAATAATAACAAGGAGAATAATGAATAATTATGTAAAATATGTGTAATATAATGTTACGAGTTGGTCGACGACGTCGTGTTGTCTACTCACCGCGTACATTATAATGTAGTTTTATTTGTTTTACTCCACGACGGCGGTCCGTGAAAACACCGAGGGGGTTGAGAAAACGAGTTAAACGAGTTGGTAATAACGTCGGTATCGAGCAGGAGCGGGTGGGCGGATAGGATCTGACCGAAGAGGATATAACAAATTTTTTTTTACGTATACATTTTTGTATATAATTGCCCACTCCCATCCGCGTGCGTAAGCCGAAGACTCTTCGGGAATAGAATGGGAGAGGGGGAGGAACAGGTATTATATATATATTATACGTGTAGGTACAATCAATTACCATTGAGAGAGAGAGAAAGAAGCATTATATTCGTGACATGACGGCGAAACCAAAGCAAGCGTGCAGGTGGCATACTGGTGTATTATTAGTGGTTTTCACACACGCGCGCACACACACACACACACACACACACACACGCACACAAATACACTCGGGCACATTACAATTATATAGTTAAGTAACCGACAACTAGTAGAAAAATTTACGAGAAAAATTAGTATTTGTATTAAAATAAAATATATTTCACGGTGCCACGAATTAACGAATATAAGCATTTCCAACGCGTACTTGTGCATGTTTCGGGAGATTTTTACATTTTTTTTTAAAGGCGTTTCTGGCTTTGTTGATCAATTTTAAGAAGATAGGATAATATGCATGTATAATTGTAACAAAACAAATTTACGTAAGTATATCGGCCGGGTTTAGACGCCCAGTCCACTATTAGGACAATTCAAAAAATAATATTTGTACGAAATATTGTGACGACTCGTTATATATTTTTACATTTTTGAAATTAATTTGAACGTTGCACTGTTATGAGTACTATATTTATAAAATGTTTAAAACAACTTTTTCTAATTTATAAGAAATATCAAGTTTTTCCCAGGAAATATTGAACCATTTATAATGGATCAATACATATGTTTTTATATAAATTTCGTCGTTTTATCTTAATTCACGAATTATTTTTCTTGGCAATTTTTTGTTTACTCGGTGAAAAAAAAATAACTCGATTAATTATGACTGTTAACGGTTTCTAAAGGATTTTGCGGGGACGAGCAGCTGCAATATCTAAAATACATATTTCATTACCTCGAATCTTGGGAAATTCTTCGAAAGAATTTAGTGTCACACACACATATATACATATATTTGAGGTTTCTATACTGTGAATAGAAACCCTTATAGACGTTTGTTGTTTGTATGTTTTTCTATTCTAATATTTCCTGACTATTTGACAAATTTATTTACTAATAAACTTTTAATTAAGTAAAAACTAGTCTTAATGACGTGTTATGACATACACTGTTGATAAAATTCGAGTAGTTTCATCAATAACTTCTACTTCTGACTTCGATTTCGGGCACTTACTGAAATATGTAGAAGAACTAGATAATGTTCAAAACAACGGTCGTTTTCAATTATAAAATTCACACAACAGTTCAAGTAGCGTCAATATAGCGTATGCGAATAAACGAAATATATACGTTTTAGACATTATTTATCGAAAAATTAAAATATAAAATATTGGACCCGGATTAGCGTGGTTTTGCAAATATACGAACGGAATATTTCAAAATGCTTTATGGAAACGTCTTTTACGTGGTAGATTCCAAACACGATACATCGTAATGTATTGAGCACGCGATAAACCATTTATCACAAAACTGTATAATAATAAACGATATCGGAACAATAGCAATTAATCAAAACCTATTAAGCCCTGTTCCATCCCCAACACAACAAAAAATCAATTATGTTTAATTCTCTCACGGAATTCCTCGACCGTCTCTTATATTCTCTCGTTCTTATAATAATATATTTTTCGCCTATTCCGTGGAATATCGTCTGACAGAAACACGCACGTTGTACACATCAAAGGACCATGAATGCGACGTACCTCTCTCTCTCTCTCTCTCTCTTTCTATATATATATATATATATATATATATATATAATACAATATAATATAATTACGATACGTTTTTCCGACTACTTATATTACTAGATTGCAGTTTCCCTCCATGATCGCTTACGAGCCCTCGATGGTCCGCCACACACACACACACACACACACAAATATTACATACATCTCTCTGTCGACGACTACTCTCCCCTCCCACAATCCAACCGGTAACGAGTTATCATCGTTTGTTGAACGCACGCGGCGACGGCGGAGAAGACGACGACAACGACGACGAAGAAGGGAAAAACACACACACGGTTGCCGCCGTGCGACCTCTAGACCACCCACTCGACCGCTCTCTGTGTTATATACGATTTTTTCTTTTTAAACAAACATATACACGTCAATAAAATCGTATATACGACCACACACACACACACACATGCATCATTATCATCATCGTCATCATTATTGTTTTACACACACACACACACATACACACAAAATGGACGGACGGATGCGAACTCGCGGGCGCGTGTATAATATCATCACGTCGGTCGGTCGCCATCGTCGCGTTCGTAAGTCGTTATTCTCTCTCTCGCTCTCTTTCCGTTTTTCCGAATAATAATAATAATATTTCAGTGCGCGATCGTAAATATCTCAGACTCGTTATTTGGACGGGAAGTGAAAAACCTCCTCGTCGAGATCCTTTTCGTCTTAATCACATTCTCTCTCTCTCTCTCTCTCAATCTACCAGTCATGTTGCTGCAGTAACAAACAATAATATATATAAATATATATTACCCACATCGAAGTCGCACGGAATACCTTCGGATCCCGGACACCGGCGGCTATTGCAGGCGGTATATACAAGAATGCGTACACCAGACAGACTGGTGCTTCGATAATAGTAATTCCTCCATGCCAGCGCACGCGCTCACCCATCCACCCGCCCACGATGACGTGCGCGGTTTGTAACATGTTAACTATATTATAATACGACGACGGCGGCGACGGCGTTCCAGTCGAAGTAATATGCGCCACCGCGATGTGTATATACACAACACCAGCCCCCTTCTCTATGGCTACCACACACACATCGACTTGTGCACTTTGTTTTGAACCTTTTTCTTATGTTGTGTACTGTGCACAAGTAATTATGATTACATTAACTTTTAACACCAAACGAACGCAAAATATTGAAATCGTTTCGATATAAAATTTTTTATTTCTAGCTTTATTATATTAATTGTTATTTGGATTATGAATATAATTCCCATTGTATTTAAATATTTTTAAGGTCTAAAATTTTAAATTTATAAAAAAATTTTAATTGTAAACAAATTTTATGAGGAGGAAGGTAAAACCATAATCCATTTAATCCACTCTTACAAATTTGTTTTGGATCGCCTCTGGGTATAAAAACAGGAATTCCCATGATCCATGTATTTAAATATTAATTAAATTAAATTTTTATAATTTGTTAATAAAATTTAAAAGTAAATTATATTTATTTTATTATTTATTTATTTATTAATTTTGGAAGTAAAAAGTAAATTGTTTAAAAATTAATGTTTCTAATTAACCATAAAAAAAATCGTGGACATTGAAATAAGACTTCTTTACAGCTGCTAATTCAAGAACATTACTGTAACCTGTATCTTATAATAAATAAACGAAGTAGGTAAGAAACATGTAAATACCGTGATTTTATAAAAAATTGCGCTACAAAATAGACATTTTGAAGTTGCAGATAATTTTATCTCAAAAACATAATTTTAAACAAAAGTTTAAGCTTATTTACAAAACAAAAGGTTTATTTTTTCGAAAAATTTCCAATTGTTTCAAACATATATTAAAATAATTACATATTCTTAAAAAGAAAAATATTGAAAAATTATTCGCAATGAAATATTTAAAAACCGTAATATCATGTATTTTATAAATTTATACTTATACATTACAAAAAATACGATTTATTTTGTTTCCATGTAACTTCAAATTTTGGTGGTATTAACCCTATATATTAAATTGTTAATTGTTTACATTAATAGAAATAAAAAAAAAAATTATGAGTGTATAAACTATATTAGAAAATAATTAATAATATTCAAATTACATATTTAATTACTTTGATTATTTGTTTTTATTTTTTTGGGCTTTTCTATTATGTGTTTCCACAACCCTTGTTACTAATTCATGGTGATTTTTAGCGACAAATGTTAGCTGAGTTTTGTAATATATTTGATTATTCAACATGAGTGATGACAACTTTTATCTGATTCGTAACTTAACTAAACTAACAGAATTAAGTAATATTAAAGATATAAATAAAATAATAATGATTCTAATAGAAAACAATTTAAATGTATAAAATAACGAAGAAGACGATCAAAATTATTGATAAGCATATCGCAATAATGTACTATAATGTAGTATATAATATTAGAAAAATAAAAATCATAATAATTATATAAATTACCAACATTATCCTTCATTTACTTCAATTTTTGGTAATTAACGTAAGAAATGTGTCATATACTGTATAGAATGAAATTATAGATACTTATAATTATGATTATAGATATATCACGTTCAAGATATTTAAATTTCCTTTTTGACTTAATTGTTTTATGTGTGTAAATTATGCTTATTAGTGTTATAATTTTTCTCTATAGGTTAGATTATTAATATTAAAGACTAGAGATGAAGGTGATTGATTTGTATAAAGACAATTTTGATAAAATAGTCGAAACAATTGTTTTCTCTGAAGTGAAAGATGGATTTGTTGGTTACATAATAAAGAGAGAGACAATAATATTCGATAATTAAGATCACGAATTTGTGTAGAAATTAACGTATAACATTTTAAGTTTTTTGAACATTTTCAATTTCTTCTACAAATTATGCAAAACGATGAAAGGTTTTATTTTATTTCTCACAATTCCTTTTTTTTGTTACTAATCCGAAAAAAATAAAACACTTAACTGAGTCGAGTAATTTTATTTTCGAAAAATTCTACTTCTAACTTTTGAAGCGGTTTACAAAACGGAATTAACAGTAAATTTTAATTTAACATAACGAAGAATCGATTAACTCTCCCAGCTTTAAATTGGCAACGTGATTTTAACGACGACGGTGAATTAATTATGTTCATATTATAGATATGCCGGAGGGTAATATGTACCTACATTTTATGCTGTTTAAAATGTACACACATTTTACATCATCAGTCACAAACCGCTACGGTATTTTCAAATAATTTGTAACCAGATCTCGCGTTCCGATTCCGTATTGACATAATATTGAACTTGTTTGATATTTTTAAACCAGATCCAAACTGGATTGATATTTTTAAACCGTGATTTTATAGTACTTACATAAGCCCTCGGTTATAAACCATTTAAAACCCTTTATATATTATTATTATAAGCTACTCTGTTATTTTCTGTAATTCTATAGTCCAGTTCTACGTCGACTGATGTTTCAAGTCAAAATTATTACTTAACTAACATCATGCAGTTACAATAATGTGAACAATTGAATACATAATATCGGGTGACCAAGCTTTGCTCAGTATTTTTTTTTTTTTGTTGGTATATCATGTTTTGTGGAAATTATTATTAGATACGAATTATATACTGATGAAATATGAATAATATTTTTCGAGCTTACCGACATAATAATAAAAAAATATGAACTGGTTATTTAAATAAAAAATCACGAGTGCAATTAGTTTAACATCTCAGTTTGCAATCCGATATTGTCCTGGTAAGTGGATACCAGTCGTTGGACACTATGACTTTCTTTTTGAATTTCAAAAGCAAATAATCGCCAGCATGCTTCTGGTGGCGTGACACAGCGTCCTTCAATATATGTATTTGCTTCATTATAAATCAGCGTCTATTGTTCTTCTATAACTTTGATCGATGCGCAGTCGTGTCCTTTATAAATGTATTTATAAAGATATTTCACAGCCAAAATACTCCCTACGTACTCAACGTTAATATGACAATTAAATTTTTTCAGTAAATATGCAATATAGAGGGCTACATGACGATTATCTCGTGTTATACGACGACCGTCTATGTCTTTGCGATAAACAGCATGTTCGTGTGAAAATTAGGGACTATGAAGGTCCAACTGCGGATTATAGCGTCGTCGGTAATTTGGTTTACCATCATCTACTAAAGATAAAAATTCCTTGTACGAGGTCGAATCGATATTTTGTTCTTCCATTTTTATGAATTATACACGTTGTATTGGGATTTAAATCACCACATGGGTTGTGAATCATCCATTTAAGTACTAATCCTCTTAACTTTAAGTCAACATTTCCGGGTATTTCGTATAAAATCAAGTCATCGAGCTCATCTGGTTGATGAATCTTGTTATTAGATGTCACAATTATAAGCAGATGCATGTGTAGTTATTCTATTATTATTATCTAAATCTTCTATTATTTGGTCAAATTTTAACTTAGCAGCTCGAGCCACAATATCAGGATGATCCTATGGAAGCTGTTGCAAGATTGTTCCATCTTCTAAATTTATTTGCAATGCCTGTTTTATTTCTCTTTAGTTGGGATTCGATGTCATAGTGATAATAATTATTATTAATATTGTCATGGTGATAATAATAATATTATATAATATAATATTACATAATATGTTTTTCATTGCCTAAAAACACGGATAAATAAACGTTTTCTAAAAATGAAACCTAGCTAGATCTATTTATCGTCCTCGAAACTCCTTGCATACTAAATTTGATGAAAATCGTTGGAGCCGTTTCCAAGATCTAGATTATATATATATATATAAATACTAGGCATTAACTAGTTAAAAAGTAGAAAGTTTTTTTATAACATATTATAAATAGGTTATTTTTTATTTTGATATTACGTAGATTTTACGAGGCATTAAAAATTACAAAGTTACTTGGAAATTATATATTTTACAAATGTTTTTTCTTATAGTTCTATTGTTATAAAAACCACCATTATAAGTAAACAATAACTTAAAAATACAGTAGTTAATGAGAAATGATAGTAACATACTTTTTTTATATGTTTTAAACTGATTATTCAAAACATTCATTTTAAATAATAAATTTATTACTTAACAATGTTACATTATTTTAAATTTCCAAATGTGATTCTTAACTTGATAAAATTAAATTTTTTTTTTAATAAACATAAATTAGTATCTTATACTACATTACTTTTATCATAATGTATTCATCACTTAATTAGATACTATAATTTATATATATATATATATATATATATACTATGATATGCGTCGAAAATTATTTTATTTTTATAATTATATATTCAAAAAATTGGAATATAGATATATATACAGAACAAATAATGCAATAATCAGTTATTGTTGCTTTTACCATAACATTTTTTTTTGTCGCACCACGGTCAGCACGAAGTCTTCTTTAATGATTACGGTTGTCACCACGTCTACCTTCTCCTTTCATCTCATCACCTCGGATGGAAGAATATGTTTTATTAAAATAATCGAGATTGTCTATTTAAAAAAGGTAATCGAACTGCTAGTGGAATAACTTAGATTTTAGAGTTTGATTTTGAATATTTGAAGCGATATTAAATCGGTGTCTTCAAAAAACGATTCTTAGTTACGCCAATAGTTTATTATAATTAACGATTTTAGTTATAATGTTACGCAGATTTGAAATTTGTATAACATCATTGAATTTCATCAAAGTCTTTTTAAAGATATTGAAATAAAATATTCACATATTTCATAGTCTCATATTACTGATTTATAATCTAAAATAATCTATAACTTGAAACTTCCCGTTGACGGTTTTTCAAAACTAAATATATATATATTACAATTCTGCGATCAACAAATCACTATTATTTTTACCCTTCTAAAAAAAAATTATGCTTAAACTCTACCCATCGTATGAGTTATTTTGAAAAATATTTTATTTATTATTTGATAATTAATTATTGTAGATTCCAGCGCGTGATCATTAAAACACTTTTAAGTTTCTTGTAACTAATAACTATGAAATAAAATACTGCAAAAAACTTATGGCGCTTCTTGGGGATGATCAGATCTATTGATATAACTTTATCAAAATTGGTTGAGTAGTATTCAAAATGACCTCAACCAAATATTAAATAAATTGCTTTTATATATATTCATACTTCATATTTCATATAAAGATAATTTTTTTCAAAAATCACGTATAAAAAATATATAAGCAATATAAATCACGTTTGTAATCGTTTGTGTTTTCCATGTAACGCATTATTTAAGTGTATAAGCCATTGTTCAAAAGAGCCGTTATACGTATAAAATTATTTATATTTAAACACACGGGAAATTGGACAGTTCAGTTGTTTGATTTTTTTTTTATACAATTTGGTAACTCATTTTAATCGATAATCAATGACTTTTTTTCAACGATTACAATTTATTAATATGCTGATATTTAAATCATTTTAAATTAATTATATTAATTATTTCTTTTTAACGCGATCTCTAAACATGTTATATAAAAATTACAACGATCACACAATCACTATATAGTATTTGTTTATGTATTCAAATTGTTTTAGGTTTATAATAATATTAATATATATCGTAACTTAGTGATACTATATTATTCACACGAAACGGTCATTCCTTTTTTAACACTTCGTCGTACCAAACATTTTTATCTTCTATGAAATTGACACGAAAATTTTATTTTATTTTTTTATTATTCGGTCATTTCTATAATTTATTATTCCGTAATTGATTGTCTACAAATTTTAGTCAGAATTGAGAACGTTTCCTAATTTGTCTAGTCGCTATTAAGATTATAGATAAAATAACGAAACCGAATTAACGATTAACATAAAAAAGACATTGGCATTATTGCAAAATAACGTTAATACGTTTATTATTTTTTTTAATTCGTTTGACCCTATTCATAAAACGTGCAGTAAAATGTTCTTTTAGTAATATGTAGAATTATAATGATGGGGAAAACGTTTAAGATAAACTTCCCAGCGATGAAAATAACAAAAACCAAACGTTAAAAACACTCTTAGAAGTTTAGAATTTTGAACAGATCGCATTCGACGAATTTATAATTTACTTTCAAAATTAATCTATTAATTTATTTATATCCAAGTTATATAATATATAATTCCTTAAATTACCTTTTAGTCTTTACGAGTAAAAAAATTGGTTACCTGATTTTAAGAGATAATTCAATTGTCCCGATTTTTGTCTTTGTTCGCACATAACGCATTGAAATGACTTAAAATTAAAAAACAAAAATGAATCAATATAGTCGAATGAACGAAAAGGAAAATTATTTATTATGCGATTCATAACGTATGTAATAAACACAACCATATTCAAATTTTAACATTGTCTAAATATAAGTATAGTCAACAATGATAAAATCCGATTAGATATTTTTAGACATCTTTTACCATTATTAGTCTTCCTCCTAGTCATTATCATCTTTGATGGTACCACACATCTATACATAACTCATCTGGAATCTGCGTTTCGATTGAAAACGCCAAATTAATGCGTACGCGGCTTATTATTATTGTAACGTTTCTTAAATTGGTTGAAAAATTAACTCATATAATTGCGGTATATGATGTTATATCATCTATTTAATAATATATGGTAAAGTTTTTACGATTTCGTATTTGGTATATAAAAATCGTTTCAGACAAACAAGACGTATTAAATAATAAATCGTGAACGTATTATAATCCCGCGATAAATCTTCAATAATCCCGTCAAGAAATTATTGACTTTTACATATATTATGTCATTTTATATATACATAATAATGTATCTATATACTATACAATATGTTACAACGATATAAGTGACTTTTCGCTACCAGTATTAACTGTATAGTGTAATTTAATACATGCCAGAGCAAAAAGAAAAATAGCTCAACTTGTTATATTAAAATGTTTATCTCAGATTTCGATAAGCCGGTGATCCACAAACGTCGTGCATATGAGAATCACCTTATCACTCATATAATAATCCACAAATGAAAATGTGAAATTGTATTTAAGAATGTTTCTGTATGTTAGTATTTATGTGTAAATAATAAAAATTCGATTTTGGTTACAAACGTAATTAGCCATGCGACGAATATATTCAAATTCAAATATTGTCGACGTTTTTCTTAATAAAAATGTGTGTTTTGGCACGATTTGTCTTTCGAGTTCATAAATAGGATGGAATAGTTTTACAATACAAAATATATACATAATAAACAACGACAATTATTGTATAATCAAAATTGTTCCTTAAACATAAAGTATGCCGCCGCCAATTATGACATACGACCATGGGACAATCGCCTGTCAATATATAAGTATAGTAATTTCGCGATTATAGTTACTAAAATTATAAGAATATCGTAATCAGACGAATGAAGATTTCCTTGAAATTTTTGACTCTCCAAAAATATTAAGTGGCTAGAATAAAAATCTAAAAAAAGAATTGTCGAGAATAATATGCGTAGATGAGAATAAGTATACTTTTATTAGAAAAAAAGTATTTGAATACTTCACAACACTAGTATCTTTTGTTTTTATTTAATCCTCGGCTAACTTTTCGCCAAATTTCGATATCGGTTATGACGTTACAAAGTTATACAGTTACACACGACTAAGTCCATAATAATTATTGATTAAAATTTCATTAAGTAAGTCATAGGCTTTACTGATTACACGTGTGTAATAGACAGTACATTAATTCATAAAAATGAATTATATTCGACTCGTAAACTGTAATAACAATACGCGAGATATGGACAATTATTTATTAATAATAAAATCGCGTTTAACAATGATATGTTAAATGTTAAATGTTACCTACATAATGATATAAGCAACGGATATAAAGTAATTAATCAATAACGATAATTATATATTTAACTGTTATTGCAATAGCGTAATATTAGTGAATATTTATATATATATTTTATAATATATAGAAGCCCAGATTAAAAGGAGGTGGGTAGAGAGTACTTAAGTCCTCAAGGCTAAAGGATAGAAGAGACTCATTGTATTGTCAGCCTAAAATTAAATTAAATGGTCGTTTGTACTTTTTTTTAGTACATAAATTATACATTTGACATATTCAAAGAAGTAATTTATTATTCGAGAAAGTTAACAAAAAAATTTGTAAAACACTACGAATGCTACGTTTCTTGAAAAAGTCTAACGGAATATATTATTTCAATAACTAACGTTGCACTATGGACAAAAAACATTTTTTAAACTAACTAAAATTAAAAACAAACACACATTTTCACTATTTAAAAATAATCTGTCATCTTCAATAATTTTATTGGCTTGAAACGATGTTTTAGAAAACACAATTTTTGAATAAATAGGAATAGAATTTGCTTACGAATACCATGAATAACATTTTTTACATAAAATACTTTGTTACTTTATTATTATAATAATACAATTTTGTTTAATTTTAACGTTCATTATGATATAATTATTTCATTAATTATTTTAAACGTCTTAAATACCTATATATATATATATATGCAGATTTTTTTCCTACGTGTACAAAAATATTTTTAGTATGTAATCATGCTATCCGTGTTAATACAATGTATCGATTATATTTAAAAAAATTAATATAAATAAATAATATATCTTGTTAGTTACCAATTTTAAGATTAAAATTATTTTTTAAATTCGGATAACTAATACATGCAAACTTGACATGTTTTTTTTTCAAAATACTATATAGCTATATATATACTAACCTCATATCGAATTCCATATATGTTAAAAAACAAAATAAAAACACTTCTTTTGAGCACGATTGGTGAAGTTCAACTAGTGTATCAAAATGTATTCTCTGAAACGTAACCGGCCTCAAACAAATAGATACATATCCAAAGTATTCACTGAACTGTGAAAAATATATTAACTTTTGTTTTACTCAATGTTTTTAAGACGTTTTGATTTTTTTATAATAGAACATTGCGATACAGTTATTGTATTTTTAAATTTAAAATACATAAAATTAATATTTTTAATTTTTGTAAAATTCAAAAAAGCTGTTTAATTAATGTGGTTTAATAAAAATTGGTAATAGAAATTTATATTAAAGATTAGTTTTCAATTTTCTCACATTTGTAGAAGTTTATGAAAATGTCAATTTCATTTATTAGTGAAATACAATATTATTAATACAACAAACCAGATACATTATTATTATTATTATTTTTATTTTTAATATTGAAAATATTGTACCATTATTATTTGATAATTAGATTATTATTTATTAGTGAAATGCAAGATAACCTACAGAACATCCATCAAAATCATGCGGACGATTAAATAAATTTTGTTGAACATAATTGATACTTCAAAAAATATAAAATATCAACGCATCTACCAAACACCTTAGATAAAAGTTGTCAGTATTATTTTTGTTTTCCAAATAGTATTAAATAGTACAACAGATAATGCATTCGTCAGATTTTCCTTTGGCACACTGTATATATTATATACGGAATGAAACGATAATTATCAGTTCTAACGTAAACATTTTAACACGATATTAATATTTAACACAAAAATTTATTATATACAAAAATATTTGTACAATATATATAATAAATATATATTATATATTTATTAAAAATAAAATAGGATACACTTTTCAAAGTATATATTATGCAATAGACATTTTGGAATTTCTCTTTAATATAACTGCGGTCATACTA
>JAIPRN010004076.1:0-17173 GCA_025469175.1 Geopemphigus sp. TES_GeoC_2020 | reverse complement strand
ATTTAATACTATCACAGTATAAAAATACATTCTAAACGGTTATTTTAAACAACAGGATATTTTAAACAGCGCCTGATATAACTAAACATCTAATTTTTTGTTCTTTTATTCTTTTTATTGATTTGTCAATGAGTCTCATAGTACTAGATAAAAATATTATGGCGTTCGTAAATTTATTCATTTTGGAAATGTTTATAATTTGATAATTTATACGTATACATAATTATCGGTTTATATAACTGTTTTTTACTTTCAATTCACCTAATTGTCGAGGTAAATGTTCATTCAAATATTTCGAGCAAAAACTTACGTTTACGTTATGCTTATGCCGAATTTTCAAGCAATAACTCGTTTACATTCGAACAAAAATAATTTTCGTAACATCGCCGGTAACTATTTGTTTTATTTATTTGTTATATCTTTGTCGAATTCTCAAGTATTAATTCTTCGTGTTCCCAGGAAATTACGCTCGCTGCATGTTGGCTTAATTTAATCAAATTAATTTTTATCTCGGGTCCCCTTCTCGAAGAAAGCAAATATTTTTTATCGCTTAAATAAAATTGGCCTTATTACGAGTGTATCGTATTTTATTAATTGTGTTTATTCTTGTCCTCGTTTGTAATCTGTTTACACGCTAAATAAACAATTAAGAAACGTAGTCATTTTTTTTCGCCCTTTTAGTAATATAATTATTTATTAAATATGTCATAGACACGTATGTAGAAATTTTAGCGAGGAAATTTGGACACAATTTCTTCCCGCCTTATGTTGTAAGCTTAAAAGTGTATTAATTTTTAAAGAGCCGAGCCTGATGGTGCCGATGGCCTATGCTACAATTTTATTCGCCGAACTAAAAACGTAATAAGTGTCGTTGATAATGGCGACTTTAGAGTATCGACGAATATTCAACACCCTTACTTTCCGTTTGTTTTTTGAGCTTCTTCTACCGCCGAAAACATGGTAATTATTCGATAGGCCAGTGGTTGTAGAAAGCATTTTCAACCATTGGTTTTACAGGGCGTTTACTATGTTTTATTAATACTATTTACGTCGATACTAATCAACGGCAATAATATAGTTTATCGGGAGCTTCAACGAAATATCAGTGACGAAAGTAAATAGATTTTCGACAGTTTTTTAATAAATCGGATATATGGCGTCATTATCGCCGTACACGACTCTTGCCATAGCTTATACCTACCACGGAGCCGAAATGCTCGGCTGTAATATAATTATCTAATCAAAGCGCCGTGTCATGCCGATCGTCGACCGAGATTAATTCAATTTTCTATCAAAAACGAAAAAAAAGAAAAAAGGAAAACGCCGCGCCGAATATTCATTTTAATCTTTTCGAAAATAACGTGTACATTAACTATCTGTCCTTGTATACGAATATTTAAATTATATAGTTTCAAAACGCGAACAGTTGAACATATACATGAACAATAGTGGTTACTTGTAGGACACTAGGAAACGTTTATTATAATACGTTACGTTGCCTAATATTAAGTCACACATTTGCAAAATGAAAACGACGAAAAAACGGTTTTGGCGTAACGTGTACGTGATAAACGAAGATAAAAACGTCGCGCTGACATCCTTTTAAGTTATTAGATTCTTCCCTCAGTTTTTCCAAACGCCCTTTACGCGTTAAAATAAAAAATCAAATTAAGTAAGTACAGAATCGGAAAAAATATACGAAATTCTGACTTAAAACCGTGAGGTTTGTTCGGTATTATTTATGGGCGTAAAATTATGGGGCACGATATAACGCGTTTTTATTTATATTTTTTATGTCCCGCGATTCTGTAATCATTTTTTTCGGCGTTTTATCTTATTTATATACGACGAAAAATCGCCGTCGAGACTTCGAAATAATCAATAAATAAAGCGCGTACATTTTTGAAAGAAAACTTTTTTCGTGTTCCGATGATATTTCCCTTCGAAAGGACGCAACCGAAACGTACTCAACGTTCGAAATTAAATAAAAATCGACGCATCCACAATAGACCTTCGCGCGATGTTGTAAAGCGTTTAAATATTATTATTTAGTTACCCATTTTGTAACACTTAGGATACGTTTTGTTTAAAAGTATTCGTTATTATTCACACTAGTCCGATATAAATTGCTCTACGACGTTTGTTTTTGTTTATTTCGTTATCATAACGTTCGATATACACATTTTCGAAAAGGCGTTTGTATGAAATATCTATTACGTGAGTGAAAAGTCAGTCCACCGTGTCGTTTTATGAAAATGGAACGAAAAATAAATATTTCGAAAACGATTCGCCGGTAAAACGATCTAATAAATACAGCATTGAACGCCGTTTATAATTAAAACGAACGTATTTATTAATTTGTCGAATACGTGCGACGATCGAAAGGAAAAAAAATCGCTAAAAGTGTTCGAATTTCGTTTTAATTTCTTTTTCTACGCGTGTCGTTACGATCGTGGAAATTCGAAAATAATTTTCGTCGTTCGTCTAAAAATCGTCGCTGTCCCATAGACGTTAAACAGTTTTTGTTGGGGTAGGGCTCGCGTGGCGTTATACATAGCACTGCTGTGAGGTGTATGTACACGGAAAACACCAATTGGGCGTACCGACTGTTATTATTATAACAATTAGTCTCTCGTAAACAAGCGGTTTGTTTTTCATTTTGTCACAATCATATGCGACGACGGTGTGTGTATTGGGAACACTAAAATGTTGTAAACAAATAAACACGATCGGGTGGCGATTGCAGCGGAGGTGTTGCCGGTTTGGCGGCGACGTCAACGACGACAACGTCGTAGTACCTATCGTATATGTATAGTATATATAGTTCTGCAAGTGGAACACGAGAGTTGTTTTTGGGGGCAATACGTTTCGGGGTACAGCAGCGCTATTGAGTGATATGGTGGCATCGATGACTGGTGACGACGACGGGGTGGAAGAAAATTTCGCGAAGAGGGTACGTCAGTATAGGGTGCACAGACTGATAAATGAGGGTTCATCGACACCGTCTAGACCGACTACTACTACTACTACTATACGGTCGCGCGACTGTTTCCAACGTCCCTCCCTTCGTTCCCACGCCACTCGTTCGGTATAAATTTGGACTACGCTGCCGTAGCTAGGTTCCTCTGCCCCCCTCGCCGATGGTTTGCACTGGCGCATAACGGACACGTGTGGGCTTCTGGGCGCTGTTTACAACACAAGCCCACAACTACTAAGACCGTCTATCGACTGCGCACGAGCGGCGTTCTTGTACGACGTAGAGCTGGGCGGTTTCGGGGTGAAATTTCCGACGGTGCACGGTAAGCGGGTAATTTTGTTTGTCGCGCGGGTTGGGGTTTATACGTAGAAAATTGTGTGCGTGTTGGGCAGGTCAAGTCGTCGTCGTCGTCGTCGTCGTCGTGGTCGGCAGAAGCGGCGGCGGTGGTAGCAGTGGTGGCAACGATGCTGGTGGTAGTGACAGGGACATCTGATGGATCGATACTAACCGTCTGGGAGGTCGTCGACCGTTGTTGCCACCGGTACATCCATACAGCGCTGGCGCGGGGTGTTATAGCTACAGCTCAAGGCTGGTCAGGTATATATGGCGGCGTTCGCGGCGGTGTAGAACGAAACGAGTGGCGGCGGTGGCGGTGGCGAAGGGGTTGTCGGGGACTGACGGCGAATTTCGGTAGTGTGGGTTGCGCTGGCGCGGGATGCATCAAGGGACGAGACGACGCGTACGCGGCGTATCGATTTCTTTATATTCTCCGCCGACTCAACTTTCGAAGGGTTTCAATTATATATGTATATATATATATATATTTATAAATAGGACGCACGCGGAGCTCGAGCCGTCCGTGTTTGACGCGACGGAAAAACGTACCCATTATAATATATATATATATATACGAAAAAAGAAAAATAATACCTCGGTCCCGAATTGTTTTGTTTCGTTTTTTTTTTACCTTCATTTTGCCGACGCCGCGCCGTGTAGTATGTCGCCGTTTTTTACGTACGCCTAACAATATATTATATTTTACGCGATACCGTTTTGGTATAGACGGCTTTTTCAATAACGGCAATATACCGCCGTGCACTCATACAATAAACGTCATCATCGTGCTGTCCCGACTCCCACCGGTTGCTAGTAGTCGCTGTCTTCTTTAACACGTTCCACATTTGTCTTATGTACGCGCGCGTGCTCGGTAAAAGAGTACGAATTCGTCAAATTCACTTTTATCGAAGATATATACACACACACACACATACACACACACACACATACACACACACACACACACACACAGTGTACTAAATATAGCCTTCCTTACTTTTACAATCGAACCGTTTCGAAATTAGAAACGAACGACCCCTTCGATTACCCGCTTCTATCCGCGTGTACACATCTTGGTACGTAAATCTGCGGAGATGGTAAATATACTAGAAAATTAATGCCTGAATACCAAGATACATTGGAATTTGTGATACGAAGATACTGTACATACACAAATTGCCTGTTTATCGTAACGAATCCGGGAAAAAAAAAGATTTTTTTATATAATCTATAATAAACCTTTAAAAGGACGCTACGCGGCGTTTATGTTTACAAATAAAAAACGCGTGGGAAAACGTGTCGTGGGATGACGATAAATTATATTTGGCGTTTAAATATTCGAAAAATTCGAGACAGGAACTCCGGGTGAATAAAAAAATATCCAAAAATAAACGTATCTAATGGTTTGCAAAAAATAAACGAATTAATTATGAACGTACGTAAAGACGCGTCGAACGCCCGTATTTTTTATAAATATTTCGATTGAAATATAAAAGTATGTCGGTATTCGTATTTTAAAACGTTCGCAAATCTATCACTGGTTTAGTGAGTAGGTATGTTATAGTAGGATGTGTAATCAACGCGGGTAGAGGTATCGAAATAACAACAAAATTCCCATAAATAATTAACGTAACCGAGTTTCAAATCATATATAAACTAAAATACGTTTAACGTAAAAAAATTAATTAAAGTATTTCGTCGCGATTATCTCTACAATCGTAAATAACGACACGGTATGTACGAAACAAGCACGGCGTTGGCCTAATTTTACGTAACACGTATAACGGTGAGGAGAAAGAGGAGAAGGAGGAGGAGGGAGAATCGTTACCGTGGGTCCTTTCCCAAAAAATATGCCGCCACCGCCGCTGCCATGCTTGTGCGGTGCGGTAATACTTTTCGCTTTTTCAAACGATATTATACCGCGCGGACGAACGAAAACCCGTATACTTCGTTTTCATTTTGGTCTGACACGGCGTTAAATATTTTATGGACGTATGCGCGCGAGTTCGACGTTGCCCCCTCATAGCTACGGCCCGAATAAGTCGGTAAATATTGTAACGCGTCGGTAGACGACGATTTTAGATACCGCGCGCGTACACGATACGTACGGACTCGATGTTACGAAACGCTTTGAACTTTTGTCAGTTGATAAGCCCGCTTATTTAGAACATACGCGCGTGTTTTATGAAGCCTCGTTTGATTTCGCTCGGAGCGACTGCTAATTATTAATTTCGTTAAAAGTTGGTAACTATATCGAAACGATCGGATATACAAAGTGATTTATTTAGTTATTATCCCGGACAACGTTGTCACGAGACCCGTTTTCGTTTAACATGTCCGTAAAATCGTGATATAATAATATTAGAAAGGCTGCCGCGGGTGAACTGTATGTGAATAGTATAGCCGTATAGTTCTCGTCCCCGCCGTATCTCTGGGCCCGTCATCTTTTGAACAAAACTAGTTTGATCTCTCCACTTAGATAGAAATTCGTTTTTGGCGAATTGTATTTCGATCGCCCGTTTTTGAAATTCTCGAATCGTGCACGCGCGAATTGTTCGCGAGAGAGGAAGCCGTCTCGGAATGTACCGAATTTTCGCCAGAACCTCGAGCTCAGTTTGTTTTTGGAAATATTTTCGGCTTTCGTTCCGTACGTTTAGTTTACGCGCCGTCCGTGTTGAACAAAAGAATAATACGGCTACCGAATGCCCAATAGACGGGCGCGCGTAAGTTCGAGAGAAAGCGGCGTTGTGAATAGGCAATTTAGCTACACGCGTGTAGTCAACTCCACCCCGTGTTAATAATAATCAGAAATACGCTTGTGGATTATTTAACTCGGCAAGTTATTATTTCTATTCGTATTACGAATAAAATATTTTACCGTTAAATATCAAAAGATATACGATATTGCGATTAAACGTGATCGGTGTACGTTCAAAATAATCAAATATAGGAATTATTTGTCACTTTGGCGACGACAATAGGTTTTTTTTAATCTCGATCCGTGTTAC
Organism: Geopemphigus sp. TES_GeoC_2020; assembly: GCA_025469175.1. NCBI lineage: Eukaryota > Metazoa > Arthropoda > Insecta > Hemiptera > Aphididae > Geopemphigus > Geopemphigus sp. TES_GeoC_2020. Next base: position 10,852 of record JAIPRN010004076.1, on the reverse strand, counting down.
GGCAAAATACGAGACGAATTTTTGTTGCCACTTGTAATATTCGTTGTAAGTGGTTTAATGACGAAACGAACCTACAACGGAGCTTCGTATCAATATAAAGTAATATCGTTCGGCTTTTTTTTATTCGGCAAATGTAAGCGAGATGAAGCCATAGGCGTGATATATATTTACTGTACTCAATTTCGTACCAAGGTCGTATGTGTATATTTCACTTTAATCAAAACGGTTGGATGTGTGTTCAAAAAATAATTCGTTTACGTTAAAGTGTATAATATAATTTTTATTTATTACTTTTCGCAGAATACACTGGATAATGGACTACTTGAATCCGTTGTTGTAGATATGTGTTCTAGTACTACTACTATGTTTGTTTCAATTTTGAAAAACTTCGAATAAGATAAAAATTATTTAATTTACAAATCGATTCGGCCTTGTTCGTCGGTAATATCTAAATATTCGTTTCTATATACGGTTAATTCGCAAAGTGAAAATTTAATATTGCTTTAAAGATTTATGAAATAAATTAGTTTCCATATTAAAAAATTATCAGATATATATCTTTATTTTTAGTTATATCTAATAATATTTATTTCATAAATATACGTTATAATTAACAATTATATATATAGAAATATGAAAAAGGTACTGGAAAACGTTCATAAGTAACAACTAGTTTTGACCGAACGTTATTATCGAATTATAAATGTATAATAAAATAAAAATTATATACTAAAAAAACATAAACTATTATATATATATATATATATATATATATATATATAATAATTAATTTTATTATTTATTTATATTATATTTTATAATTATGTTTTTTGTATTCAACAATATATTTATACATTTTAATAAATGTATATACATATTTACTTTTATAATAATTTTCAAAATCTCTATGTATACATTATGTTTAAAAATATTAGTGAATTTTATTTTATATGTGCATATAATTATGGTTTTATCACAAATATTTACTGTTTTTACAAAAGTATTAAATTTTAATTATATAAATTGGTTAAAATATACTTTTATTCTAAAACGTTGCTTAAAGTACAACTAATGACCTTTTATAAATTAAAACATTAAGTTGTTAACAAAATATTTATACACTAAGACGAGTTGATAAATTATATTTGAAGACTCGAAATATCGTAGCTAATTGTTTATTAATACTTACGATATGTCAGAATAACGTAGTTAACTGTTATATTAATCTGCTGATATTTTGCCAACAATAATGAACAAGAATTTACATTTTTTTACTTACAACTAATGACGATATTCCAAATTTAAATTAAAGTTCGACAAGATACAATTTTTTTTTATTTTTAAAAAACTGAAAATATTACTCATTACATTTCAATCGTTATCATCAATACACAATTAGATCGTATGGCTGACATAATTTGTCGAAATTATACGTATCGTTTAAATAGTAAATGTTCGTAGTTTATCGATTTCATGTTTTTTGTAATACCGTGAAAAAGTTCAAGGATTTTCATTTAAAATAATTTTTATTACCTTGCGTAACAATAGCTCGAAGTAAATAATAATTTGTGGAAAAACATGTTAACTAGGTTATTGTTTTATAACGTTTGTTTGGTATTCTAAACAAATCGAAACGTATTGTATAATTATGAAATTACAATAACGCTTACTTCCTATATTCATATTTGCGAAAGAAATTCAATTTTTTATTCGTCGCGTTCGTTTTTAAATTACCTAAATTGAAATTACATTATAGAAAAATAAACTTTTCGTACGCGAATTTGTTATACAATTGATTAAGTTTTACTCTTATTTTGGTTCCCAAACAGGCCAAGGCTGAGCCGTAGGGATAATTTTTTATAGTAACTAACAATTTTGTAAACATTATTTCAATAAAAACCTTCTGTGTTATTGCCGAGAAGTCCTTTTACGAATGACTCATGACGATCGGATATCGTAGCGTATAATAATTAAGAAACTCCGTTTTCCTATACAATACGTTTTGTATTCTATTTATGTTTCTATATAAACATGAACCTATACAAATGTATTAATACAAAACGTACTACTAATATCAATATAATTTTTCAAACAAATTCAATAAGAAAAATGATTAATAATCTTTTTATATTACAACGAATATGTACGAATAACTAAACACTCGGCTTTATTTTATTATCGTTATCATAAAAATGCAACGATATATTTATATTTCTTTAATTGGAATCTTCGTAGACTTCATAATAATTACGATTAATTACAATTGAAGTAATAATTTTTTTTATATTCTATAGTTATAAATTATATGTAATTTATGGTATTCGTTACTTTACGTTTAAATGCGTTTTCGATTGTTTAATATTAATTATTATTAATTTAAAAATAAAAAATTTAAATATTATTCGTTATTAAAGAATAACGAATTATTTTAAGGTTACATTAATATAAATGCCATGTATACGGATTCTAAATAATACAAGAATTATTCGAAAAAATGTTAAAAAAACGAAATAATCGTTTAATTTTTATAATCGAAATGTTTTTAAAAAAAAACAACGTTTGTTTTTCGACATTAAGAGTACGCTATTTTCGTATATTAGACGACACGCGAAGTGTAGTGTGTACTCAAAAACGTAGTTTATATAATTTTGTGGGCCGTTCAATAATGTTCACTTTCACGATGTCCAACGATACATACGAAAGAAAATAATGACGTTTACTTTAAATAATTATGCTAATAAATGAATTTTAAAGTGAAACGCGTTGAACTGTATTTACCACATTACTTATACACTAATGCAACGCTTAAAGCTTAGTATAACGGATATGTATATAACGGCCAAGAGAGAGCAGCGACCATATTATGTTTCCTTCGTTAATCGGGGATCTAGTCCAAAAATGAATCAACAACCGGCATAATTTGTATTCGAAATCGGATCTCCTAATACTGAGTGTGCGTTTGGAGTCGTATACTGGTAACTAATATACTTCAGTCTATAGTACAACGATTATATTGAATATATATCGAATTATTAATCGAATATATTGTTTATAGAATAACACGTTTATTTTATAATATTTATTGTTTATTAGCGCGCATATTACGTCAGATATTTTAGAGACAAAATATTAAGCGTAATATATGTGCGGGCAATGTTTAATATAGCCAAATGAAGTAATACGGTTAGTTATATAAATCGTTTTCGCGATATTTTACTATTTAGAATTTGGTGTAAACGAAAATATATCTATCGTAATATTAGCTCGCGTGAATATTATTACTGCTCGTATTATTACGATCTGCGGTTTCACGGATTTATATCGTCGATTCCTTTTTTTTTTTTAATAAACGCGCTCGCTCATGTATAACTTCGACTTACTCGCTTAACACGCCGATAATCCGAATTGAATTACGGCGCACGTAATTAATTGTTATTGAAAATAAAATTTCCATCCGCGAAAGACGCACGCGACGCAGTCCGAGTATTTGACATTCCAATAAGCAAAATTATACGTCACGAGCCAAATTTATGGTCGGTGGGGGGGAATGACCAAAGAGTGAAGGTGACGCAGTTATGGCTTATGGAGGGGTCAAATAGTTAGATACCTGTATCGAACACGCTAAAGATATTAGGTACATTAAGTCGAGCGTGCTTAGGTACAGTAATATTCTATCCCACGCGCGTAGAAATATATATCATATTCGTGCGACGGGTTATTCTTATCGGTTGGGTTAATCGTTTTGATTGAACGGCGAAAAAAATAATAGGCGAACATCTTTGCGCAATTCGATTTAAGAGTTTGAATTTACATTCGGGAAAGTATAATAAAAATGTAAAGTTAAATAAAGCACGTAAACGCCAGCTGCAGAATAGTATGGTCTGACAGCATTCTCGGAACGGAACCCGGAAGTACCGAGTTTAATTTTTAACTCCGGAGCGCGAGTGTTCCTTCGTCGAATTTAATAAAAAAATTCGTAACGACGATAAATTACTCACGACCGGTACTATTTTACTGTCTCACATTAGTAAACAGATGTAGGTAATATTTAGTACGTTGTGACGATACTTTTTTCGTAATTCCGAATAAGACAAAAATATTAGAAATTTAAGTAATTCGTATTATATATATATACATCGAGTTTATGACTATTAAACGGGGTTTTATTTTTAATAGTAAATACCGGTACAGTTTGCTCTGTTGTTAAAAGATTGAACGTTTATATCTCGTTATAATCTATTCCCTATTTTGAACAGAATAAAAACGCCGCGCGTCGCTTTCGTATAAATTAGAACGTCACGTTTGATACGTTAAATTTACTTTTAGTGTGACTTTCTTCGTTGGAAGACCACTAAAAACCTTATTCCGTCGTTAAAACCGAATTGAATATTGGTACGTATTTTTATTAATTCGTTATCATTATTACCATATGTTAATTATTACGAATCAAACGAATATAATCCGAACGAATAAATTCGCTGAAAGTCGTATCAATGCTGTAATATAACCGTCGTTGTTGTATTAGCGCGAGTACATCGTTTAATACTTCAATTAGATATATTTTATGCGAGAACAAGCATTACGACGTACGCGAGTGGCTAGTACGTGATATGTTAATGTTGTTGTCGCCGTACGATTAATATTCGTATGTCCAGCGGAATATTATAATTTCGTTGGAAACGCTGAAATTGGACGGATCGGCCAAACGATAATCGACCGTGTACGCGTTACATATGTAAAACTAAGAATAAAAAAAAAAATGTGGCGATGTAATTTTAATGATATGCCGGTAAATGTGTTATGTTTGTCTGTAAGATAAGTGTTGTGCTCGTTCGCCGGGAGTTCGGTCAGTAACCTTCTATTCTTCCGGGCCGCTGTCACGAATTCGTGTAAATACGTGTATCGTTGTTTTCGCGTATAAACTCTATGGTTTTCCCGCGGTTTATCGTGAGCGGTTTCTAGCCTGCTTGTATATATAAATATATATTAAATATAAATTTAATATAACCAAAGGAGGAGAACGAAACGAAAAGGAGGGGAGAGCGATCGAGATGTAGAAAAAATAAATCCGATTATATATGTACATATTTACCGTTTACAGTTGTAAGACACGCGAAAAGGTCTTGGCCGCACAATATAAGCCGTGTTCGAGTTAATGTAAAACGTGAGCCCGTTGAAAAGCGGGTAATTAAAAAGTTTAGCCACCTGACGCTTTTGAACTCCCGAAATGTAATTTCGAACAGTTTTCCAACAGCTCCTCCACGACCGAAAGATTTTCTTTCTTTTTGTTTTTTAATTAAGTTCCTCGTGTTTGTGTCTTAAAACCCTATGTTACTTTTACATGACCATTACCGCGTATTATAATATACTCGTACGCCATCACGTTAACATACTCGTGCACGTATATAAATATATATTACGCGCACACGCACTGATTGTAGAATTAACATGTTGAAATTTAACTTTTAGTAAAATGTACGTATATGGTATGACGCAAAAAACGCATATTCATCATCCACGAAGAGATCTATAGACTGTCATTACTTATTCTAAATATGGATCCGAAAATTAGCGAAGTAATTTGATATATTTTTGAAATTGTTAAAATGTAATTTTTTAAAGAATTTGACGCAGAATTACCGCAGTTTGTGCGACTATCGTTTGATATAACCGTATATTTAAAAACAACCGACGCTTGGCAACCTTTCATTAGAAAAACTATGTGTTAAACGTTTGCCAAAATAAAGCCTAAATTATCGTTTTAATATATGAAATACATATTTGCCAGCTGAGTATTTAACCAACATTAGATTTGTGAACGTTTAAGCGATTTAATAATATTCTCAAAAAAAACTTTTGGTACGAAGACTGAACAAAATTACAAAAAAAAGTCGTAATTTTTTATACTTAGCCGGTTTGTAGAACACGTCGTATTTTTATTAAAAATAAAAACCTTACATTTTTACTGAAAACCTATGCTTATGGCCTATAGTTTTCTCAAAGTTCAAAACAACCTTTTGACTAATTAAGTTAAATTATTCGGTTAAAACAAATTTAGCGGACATATTACCTTATAGTAAATTAGAAAAAGTACGGTCACTCAGCAACACACTATTATATTTATTTTCTTTATGTAGTCGGCTAAGTTTTTTGATAGCATAAAATAGTACACGCTTAAATTTTAATATTATATCGTTTTAATTAAATATTTTATCAACCCTAAAACGGAAATACTAACACGTAATATAAATAAAAATTATTTATTTATTAACTATATATAAAACTGTCTAAGACTTTTTCTAAATAGCATTTTTCGTTTATATATACGTGTTAACCCTTCTCAAATATTTATTCTTCGGATAATTTCAGAATATTCCGAAGTAAAGTATTATCGTGGCTATCAAATTTTATAATTGATTATTATTAATTTGTATATTGAATATTATATAATGCTAATAAGGCACTGGCACAGTAATTTTTTTATAACAATGATAATCACTAAATGAAGTCACTATTTGAACCCGGACGAGACCAAATTATTATAAGTTAATATTTATTTTTCAAAATGTTTTATATTTTATAAATGTGTGAACAACGAATACGTTACGTTACGGTCTAAAATAAATTAATAAAGTCGCTTACAAATTTTCAATATAATTCGGAATCGAAGTAAAAATTTATAAAAATAATAAATTACCCGAGCAAAAATATTCCTTTTCAATTTTCCCGGAAAAAATATTAAAACGGAAAAATGTCTGAGGCTACGAATAATTATAGTAAAAATAAAAAACTCAAATACTTAATAAAGTATTATTTATATTATTCGATATAATTTGATATATTCGTTTTATTATTTTATTTATATAATTTTATTAATTATTTATTTATTTTATATTATTATATATATTATAAAAAAATGATATATATTTTATATTATTTTTTATTTATTATTTAAATAAATCGTTTCTTTAAATATACGTATATTTTATGTAATAAACTATACAAGTTATTAAACAGTTTAATTATACATCGATAATCACTATATTCAATTTACGATTTGTGGCCATCATTTTCGTTTTTAATTTTATTGCTCACGTATGAATTCACGGTGATTTCGTCTTAATTTGATACATTTTTTTTTTGTTTTAGGTTTTATTACGTTAGTATTTTTATTTTCAGATAATAATATGTTTTAAACACGTTTTGATCGGGATTTTGTAGCAAAGTGATAATTGTACAATACAATCTTTTATTAAAATAACGTATTAAGTTAACGTTAGTGTTGACAGTATTTTCGTCATAACCTAACCTATCGGTAAAATAAAGTACGCTGTATGATAAAATTCTGGCGTGTCTATTTAGAAACGCGGTGAACGAATTTTAACAAAAATAAAAATAACGTTTTTTTTTCGTGTCAAGCAACCTGTATATAAATACGACTAGGATTAAATAAATTAAAGTTAAATTAATAGCTATGAGTCGGTAACATTAAATAAGTAAATAAATAAATAAATAAGTGAACATGGATAAACAAACCAAACAAACAAATAAATAAATGATAAACAAACAATAAGTCTATAACGATTAAATAATTAATGATTAATTTGGTGTCAGTATAATAATATAATGATGTTGAGGGTTATGTGTCAGATAATGGCTTGCCAAAACCTGGCCACTTCTATTCCTTCCCTGGTCGCCAACATGATGTCATCCATTGTGCAGGAAGTTGGGAAGCTTGGGTGACTTATTAGGTGGGACATCGTCTGAAACTTTCCACAGTCACAATATGTATCCTCATCAGGAATGAGACCCCATTTTGCTTGGCTTTCTTTGAAACACCCAACCCCCACTCTTAGTCTATTTATTACTCTCCACGTTGGCCACTCTAAATTGTTCCCTGCAGGTAAGTGTTCGGCAGGTATCATCCACTTCTCAGTCTCCTTGTCTAAGGAGAGTTTCCATCTGTCGATCCTTCCTGGTCCTAATTTCTTTCCAAAATTTGTGTACACTTTAGGAAGCGTTGTGGATGCGAGTGGATGGGGGGCTAATTCCAAACATTGGATGTAGCTTATCGTATTTTTTCTTCGTTGAACGATATATTTAACTATTTTCTAACATAAAATTGACAAGCGTTAACATTATATTATGGAAATCTAGATTTTCAATAATCAAAACTAAATAATATATACCGGTAAATAATGTCATTTCGTAGATATTACAATAACTAGTTATTTATCTTGAACGATATTGTTTTCTTCTTCTTACAATTAAAGTTTATGTTTTTAGCCTTTAGGATATTTTATATCAACTACCGTTTTTGCATTTTCCAAACCGACCCCTTAACTGGTGTAACCATGGGAACGACTAAATCAACAAAATCTGAAAATATTTTCCATTATAAAGTAATTTTTGAGTAGATTTTATATATGTACCACAGTACTGAGCAGAGCCGTTGCGATCAGCTCGGTCTGGACCAATCGAAAAACTTGACGGTGTCGACATAGCCCTGAATATATATATATATTTATGGCCACTGTCAAAACTATTCCTATAAAGTATATCGCATATATAAAATATCTACAAAATGGAATACATAGTTATTTACAAGTTACAATAAAATCGTGAGAAAGTTTTTTTTCTGATAAGGGAACCGATAACGAAAATTAAATATGATTTAACGGAGATAAATGTTCACGTCATATATTTATATTAATTTCATTTTATTTTTTGTTTTAATAGGTAATTGTGAAGTGAGTGATTTATATCTAAATTATGGGATAATTACGTTATTTTGAAGTGGAATACAAAATACAGAACGTGTTGGTATTGTTCGATTTAACTAATAGCTAAGGACATAAAGAAGTAGAGCCATTGAAAGTCGAAGGCCTACAAAATGAAATGGGTAAGTAAATTTAGAAAGAATGTTTATCGAGTAATTTATTTTGTTTTTACTCTTTATTTCTACTCCGACGTCGATTATAGAAAAATATAAGTTGTGGATAATTAGGGCTCTCAGTTTGAAACTTCTTAACAAATATTATTTTACGGTTATTATTCCTATTTATTTATGTTTTCGTCTCTTTCGTATCAAATAAATATAATTTTAAATCAATGGTATTCGACGATATTTTTGTAGATAGTTAACGATATAATTTTTTTAATTTAACGTCTCCAAATGGCTATACATTATATTTAATTACGCGTCTATTATATCTTAATTACTCTCTATTATGAATTAAATTGAATATTATTTTTATTATTACCGATTATATAATATATATATATTTAATAGTTGGAAAACAAATACCTTCCCCTCACACACGGAATTAAGTTAACTAAAATTTTAGATTATGAATTGAGTTACATAGCGTTTAATTTTACTGAATCTTGACTTAATTTATTTACAATTAGAAATATTAAATATATTTTACCAATATTGTAGAAATAAAATAAGCCTGTAAAAATTTATGTCTTTTTCTATATTCGTAGAATATTTTTGATTCAGAGATAACATTGTTCAGTACTTATATAAAACCCGTTTTATTATTATTATAATTATCATTATTATTATTAATATTTTAAGTAGTAGTATTCAATATTCTAAATATTTAAAACCTTAATAGTTCATTAAATAATTTTTCTAGTTACATAATTATCAATTAGAATAAAAAAAAAACTTTATACATTTACTTATAAAAACAAAAACAAAAAAAAATCGTTAAAAATATATAGATATATTCGACTTGTTTTTTTAGTTAACGTAACGTAATCTATTATTTAAAGTATATTATAAATTAATCTTAGGTTTGGACGTTTGACACTGTGCTTGGATGATTGTAATAGAGCTTATGTAGTCACATATTGTCACTATTTATATGCATATAACGTCGAATACAAAACGTAAATATGGATTGATGGGATTCGTTTTGAACTATAGACACTATTTCTTAAACGATAACGTATTTTTGCAAACCATCCCATACGTTTAAGATTAAAGCTGATCAACGATGAACTTTTCTCGCCCTATATTTAATTTGATCTATTATACCAATAATAGCCTCGACAAGTAAAAAATAACATTAAATTAAAATATCATTGACGAATTAAAGATAAAAATAAAATACATTATAATTAAGTTACACGTTACTTTTCTACAATATTAAAACTGAACTTGATAGTTACGTTTTTTACCTTAACAAGTTAACTTCGAGTAAACTTTATACGAGGTATCTAAATTAATTTAAATCGGTGACAATACGAATAACGTTAAATAATATTGTTTTAATTATATTTTTAATATTTAATTAAGTTATCGTTTTTTTTAAATGAACAAAAAAAACGTAAATAACTTTAAACTTAGCCTGTATATTCTTAATGTTAATTAACAAGTTAAAAAAATGAGTAAACGTGTTCAACCTTGATAATAATAATGCAACGTGTAAATATATCGACGTTATTCGTTTATTTATTTCGAATTTTTGTGGATATAAAAAATACGATAGTTGTACTAACAACAATTGTGGTACAAATTTAGTCGCGAGTTATAACTATATATATACATTGTATAAATATTGGAATACATTTAAAACGTGATTATTGTACATATTAAAAATGGTCGAGTGTCAATTAAAACAAGCCTATAAGTATATATTATAAATATGTAACACAAAAGAACCAGTAATGTATTGTCGAATATATATAATATTTCGCATTAGAGATAATTTTAATTAGTAATTATTTTCTAAAAGCTTTTGTAACTATAATTATTAATTCATTGTGAGTACGATAGGAACTATAACTATATATATATATATATATATATATATATATATATATATATACGAGAAACGGA
>JAIPRN010004075.1:0-14032 GCA_025469175.1 Geopemphigus sp. TES_GeoC_2020 | reverse complement strand
ATCCCGAAACATTCGAACGAATTCATCACGTTTTCATTCAAACGTCGCCGTTTAAGTGTATACATATATGTATGTGTATGTGTGTGTGTGTGTGTGTGTGTGTGTGTGTGTGTGTGTGTGTGTGTGTGTGTGTGTGTGTATGTGTATGTCGTTCACGTGTTCCTGTACACGCACGTTTTAACATTTCGAATCGATTGTTTCCGGTACGAGCTGATTTCTACGCACGGCAGCGTATTTTTCGGTACCCTCCCCGTACAATACCTATTGAATATTATAATATTATGGCGCACAGTCGATAACAAACTCGTATCATTTTCGGCGCGTTCGTGTCTCGTTAAACGCAGAAGCCGATCGCGTAAAACTTAATTCGTTTCACATTCCGCTAATAGCCCGCCACCGTCGTTGCGTAAATGGTTACCGACGAAATTTGACATTTCCACATATCCCTTACACAGCCGGACGGATAATTTTTTATATATACACACCCGACTTGTATCGTGAACCTTAATTCTACAATTTAATACGTCCTGTACAACGTCTCGTCACGTTACAATCCAATACAGTAATCCGTCCAACGGTGTCCGCGTAACGTAAACAACGTACACGGTGTTTGGAGGGGAAACAAGTACATTTATGGTTTATCGTCTCGAAATTCAAATGTCCCGTTCGAAATCAAATAGACGTCGACCGTTCAGCTTATAGTTTACCAACGCACGTAGATCGGACCATATTATCGCGTTCGTCGGTGCGTAGAACAAATCGGTCGTTAATTACTGGTATAATGGCGTTCGTCGCTAATTCCATTCACGAAAAATTACGTTAATTTTGTTAACGAATTAAAAAATGCGTATCGGTATAACGTTATAGAGTACGCTCGATAAAAAAAAAGATAATTATGCTCCAAGTGGCAATTTGCGTATATCGCGTTAACGACGAAAACATATTTTTTTTTACACTCGTTCAAATATGTTATACGTATTTGATTATGACGTTTAAGAATGAAAAATTCAAAACAATTTTATAAACGTAGAACTATCGGTTTCGTAAAATCTCACTATTAGAATAATTACTACCATCGCCATCCACTTTCCGCTGGGGCCGTACCGCGCGATGATACAATATAAGATATATATTCAACGATTACGCGCACGATTCGCGTTGGTGAAAATATTCGCCCGACTATTCTAAACGCACGCCACGTTATACGACGCGTTAGTATTCCTGCGCGTCGATTTTAAAACAAACATTAATAATTGCTCATCGGAGAAGGTTTCGTGTACAACTTACACGCGCTTATATTATATTCGTCTTATCGAGACTCGAGTTAGCACCAGTTGGTGACGGTGTTTAGCGACATACAATCTTTTGCGGAATTCCTGCTGTTTTATTCGAATATCGGATAACGCGGTATATTAATCACGATGATGGTGTTATAGAGACAATAGAAAAACTTGCTTACATAATTCTAAGACAATAAAGTGAGATTTTTTAAAATTAGACGTTAAGTTGGATAGAAATATAATACGAGTTTTTTAAATATAAATAATAGGTTAAAAATATAGTCGCGGTTAGTTGGATAATAATTATACAACCGAATAACGGGCTATTTTTATAAGGAAAATAATATATAAACACACACGCATATATACGTATATGTAAACATTTCGAAATTGCGTTTTATAGGTATATACTTAAATGTACCAGTGTGCTTACAGTCGAAAGTAACACACGATATATATACAAATATATATAATTTATGTAGGAACGTTATATTTTTTCGCGATATGTTAGTTAAACAATACTAGTACTCGTTTAAAACAGCTCTGGAAACGGAACGCGTCTTTTAGCCGAACATCCGCCACTGAAACCGTATTTTTTGATAAAACGTACAACCATTATTAACGCGTATTTTCTGTAGGCGTGCCGAAGGAAAATATTCCACGCTTGGCGACTCTCTAAATTGATTTTACCGCGTGTTCGTGAATTTCGATAATTTAAATCGTAAGCTCGCACGGTCTACCTTATTTATTTGAAATACGGGAGAACTGTACGCGCGTTTTAAATTCGCGAGCTGTATTTCACCGTACCGGGTCAAGTAGAGTAGGAAAATGTAAAGAAAGGCGCGTTTATATATACACGCACATAAATATACCAGGGCACATCGTCTAGATAACTGCAAGTAATACGTCTAAATATTTGTTTACCCTATTCCCGCGTACGATTTACGTTATTATTAATGAACGAACGAAACAACAACGAAATACACGCGTGCAGTTCGGTTTTTCGATAAGGAAACGTGAGCCGCGCGCGTTAGGAACCGTTATTATAATAGCCGTTTATGTAGTGAACGTATAGCGTTCGATGTTTATCGGCCGATTATTCAATAAACGCCCGAGAAACCGATCGGATGTGTATTCGATTTAATACTACGCGGCGTAGTGTCGACGCGAACAACTAGGGCGAATTGTAAATTATCGTGCCGGACGATAATGTACGTACGCGTCTACGAGTTTTACGTGAATTGTATTTTAGACGTCCAATACCGTAACGTGAACGACTAGTTTTTACGTTAGCTCAAGCTTTAAATGTGATTCGCTTTCTAAAAATAACGAAATTAAATATCGCGACTATCTTTAGGACGGCCATTTTGTTTCGATGGCATATTATAACCCGTTAATTCTCCGCCAATAGACTTAACCGAACGTATGTATTTTTATCGTTATAATTTGTAAATGTTTGGTCATTAATTAATTTTTTTGTTCCTACGCTGTACGACGGCTATCTCTGTGGGCGTGTCAACCTACCAGAGTCCGTAATAATAACGGTTTGTTACGTTATCGAATGAAAGAAAACACTAGAACGTATATAGTGTCGCGCGATCAGCATTTCGGGTGACAATGCTTAGCGATAGCACGACGGAGACGTAGTTATGGGTAATGTGTGTTCCGAAATATCGTCAAACGACGACGGGTTTCCTTCATTGTTATTTTATTTACGACTTATATTTTAAGTACATACAGACGCGAGTATTATCGATATATTTTTTATGATAAATGTTTGGACAAGGGGACGAATAGAATTTATTTTTCTACGCCGGATGGGTCGAGGGCGTTGCGTAAAACCCGAACGAATTGTGATACAGAGTTAAAATATATATTTTTTCGTGAATTGTGATCGTCGAAATGGCCAGTAATAATAAATTATTGTGTTTACGTGTCGTACAAAACCCAACGTGTTTCGATACGGATTAAAAAATATATTTTGTGAAACGTTGGAGTGGTCAATAATAATAATTGTGATTAATAAGCGGTATATTTTAAAGATTCGCTTAGAATGATTTATATATATATGTTGTATGAACTTCGAACGTACCTAGAAATATTGTGCAAACGATAGGAAATGTCATAGTTACCAAATATATTCTACCATAAAGGATATTATTATGAATTTATATATATATATATATATATAAACGGTCATTGTTGTTACGAGTGATGGAAGTTATAATTTTGTACTTAAAACGTAATTATTAATAATCTGTTACCAATAGAAAGTCAAGAAACGAACGGTAATTTTACGGATTTATTTCGATTATTTTTCTTTCGGTTAATCTTTTGTGTACGTTTTTAAGCACTTTATCCGTTGTATACTAAATACAAAACCACTGATTTTAATCGTAACTGTGTTACCGTGTACCTGAAGTCTAACGACTTCAAATAGAAAAAATGTATCGAAATAAATGTTATACATATATATATATATAAGACAATAAACTAAAAGAAATATTCGAGTCTAAAATTATATATAATAATCTATTTAAGTTAACTATACGTTAATTTATTTAAACATAATAACTAACGTGTATTGAAATGTTAGTAAACGAAACTTTACAACTTGAAATTGACTTTTTATTTTGTATTATTAAGATTGACTGGATCGAATTGCCGAACAGACGTTAACGATTCATCATCTGTGGTTTATAGCTTTTTAAATCTAATAACGTTGTATTATTTTGGCATAAAATGTAATTACGATTTAATTAGTAGGCATATGAGCATTCGACGAATGATAATCATATTTTTGTTGTTCATGATAATAGCGTTGACGCCAGAGTTCGTCGACAATGGGTTAGCCTCACGCGCACGTTATTATCTGTCGTCATCGTCGTCGTCGGGGTTTAAACTGAAAGTTAAATTTGAAACGTGTAAGTATCGGATCCCATTTTAGGCCGATAACCTTTCGTTTTGGTTAGCCATTCGGATCAAAATAGTACTGACGGTTTCGAGAACAGTTTGTACCGCTGTTGCTTGCTAAATATGTGTAATCCGAAATTTCGCGACGTACAGGGGCGTTCGATAATCGCCAATTCGTCACACGTCACTGGAACGCTATACTTGTCAATTTACTTGAGAAACATCGCGATTTTGAATTTCGTGCTCGTTGGGGAATCGGCGATAAATATATTCCTCACGCTGTCGATTTAATTGAATTTATACGTAGCCGTGTACGATCTGCAGAAATGCGCTCGAGCATTCTTACCTCGTCAAACCGTACAATCGAATCCTCTATGTTATTAAACGACGCCATTGTTGACGAAATCCTCACCGGAGAATAAAAATGATAAAAACCACCCTTGGATGCCAATAACAACATACACGTTTTCGTGCTCCTTGTCCAATACGAAAATGGACAAGCAATAGCGGTAAAATTGTACAAATTGTTCGTGAAAATGCACACGCAATTTCCTCCGTCAGCACTATTTAATACGAACGACCAACCGAAATTAAAGGTTCTCGGTTTAAATTCCGTTTAAAATACAACTTTCAGTTAATGTACGTCCAACGGAAACAAATAATAACGGAACGTGCGCGTGGGTGTTGAGCTAACCTATTATCGGCTACCTTTGGTATCGACAAATAGTTTCGAAATATTCGACATCCCGATCGACTTTCTTATCCGTTAAAATTAGAAAAAAAGGTGTCAGCCATAAGTGAAATATGAGGTTTAACGACCAACGTTCGTTTTGATATTATGTTCGTTTTACGTTATAATAGGCTACGTATTTTCGAATTTTCGTAACGGCCTTTAAATTGTGCCTTAAAAGGGTACCGGGCATAATTTTTAATTATAATTTTGTTATCTTCGTAACGCATATTATGCACGCTCGAATATAGTAAGCGGTGTATAAACCCAAAATTATTTCGTTAAATATATTGTTTTCATTATGCGAACGTTAAGCATGTAAACACCGAAATTCCTACCTCCGACGTTATTATTACGTTATTGTTTATCGGATGTTACGTATTTTCAGTAATGAGGTAATATCGTTTTTATCGTGCTAAATATCGTCGACAATTTTTCGCTTCCCTGAAAAAATTTAATTTAGCTTTCGAGCCGTGTCCTTGATCCGAGCGAATTCGTCGAAACAACGTAGTTTGCATTTTCATATCGAACTCAATTCCAATATTAAGCGGGTCGCGACATTTCCGCCGACGTGAAAATCGAATTTTCTACACGCGTTTTCAGCTCTACGGATATTTTAACGTACCACCGAATTCCACAAATAATGCGCTCCGCCGTACATTACAAATCACACCTTACATTCCGACTGAAAAATTCATACCGTTTAAGAGTACGCCAAAAGCTCCCATAAACTATTCCGTGCCCGTATTACAAAACACTCTAACCTACTAATCCTCGCTCTAAATCCATTCCGGGAAATTCACCTAGAAGGTTAAAGCGAAATTGAAATCGCGACCTGAAATAATATTAACTCTCTCTAGCTAGTAAGTGTCGCCACTAGGTGATTACTTCATCGTGTCAATCATGTCAATATAAATGTATATCCTCAAACACACTTATTGTAAAATATATTTATAGATTGTTTGTATTAAAAATAAAAAAAAATCTAAGGTTCCACCTAAATTTCGTATACACGTTATTAATATTATACGATATTTATAAACAGCGAACATCGTAGTACAACGAACGTGAGAACGTAATAAATACTCGCGATATTATTATAAAAACTCCGTTATGAATTTTTCTATATACATAGAGCCGACGAACATTTAGGCGTTTGAATATAACGAAAGCTACGATATTACTTTTGCGTCCGAAATCGATGGAACTTAATGGAACCGCGATAATTATCACACTCAAAGTGTTTAATTAAAAAAATTAATTTTATTACGTTTCGTCGTGAATAAAAATAAACATATTCTTACAACTCGTAGCGACTCATAACGATCGTGTTCAGCGTATTTACGAAAGTAATTTTTTTATCGTATTCGAAGACACATTTTACAACATGCCGCTAATTTCGAGAGGAGTAAAAAAAAAACGTTTATTTTTCATTGAGTGTACAAACCGTAAACGTTCTTTCCAAAAGTTTTACCGATTGCCAAATACAGGGCGGTTTCATATTGAGTTCCAATTATCAATAATAATAACATTAACGACGCGAAATATTCGTACGGAGGTAAGTTTTTGTTGATTATTGGGAGTAGAGGCGTGAAGTTTTAACAAGGCGTATCGTTATCACGTACCTAAAACTAAAAAAAATTCTCTAGAATACGTCTCGACTACGCACTCGTTTTCGGCATTAATTATGCAAATATATATATATATATATATATATAACTTTTCGGCCGTATAATACGATAAATACTCGTATAAAAAGGACAGGTCTACTTACAGACACGTAACCGAGATTATACAATGGGGGTGACCTAATCACTGTCTACATTTATATTTGATGGCCAATAGTTATATGGGAGGGACGCCTTTATTTAACAAATATTCGACACCGATACACGAATTATAAATTGTAAGTAGGTAATTCATATCCTTAATTTTTTTCAAATTTAATATTTCGGATTTCGGGCGCGTAGCATGACCGTTAATTTTACTATAATACTGCAACATAACGATATATTATAAAAAGTAATCGAGATTTAACTCTAATACCCGAAGGATCGAGTATTTAACCGCTATAGTGGTCGGTAAAATGGTTTTGGGTGGTCCGGCTACTACAAGCCATCCGTTAACTACGTGCATATACACTTATAATCGGTGATAACGAATTATCGCGCACGATAAATACTTAACCTTAAATGTTAAATTTATTTGACAATTTTATTTCGAAATTCCGTTATTATGTTTTTCGTACGTTTTCGTGCGCAACAAACAGACAAGTACAACGATTTTCCACACACCATTAGACGATTTATTAAATCAATACGTTGACGAATCGCTTGACCGGGAAATCATATACCGATTTTCGTATATTTTTTAAGCATTTCCAAATGAGGGTATACCGAGGTGTCTATATATATATATATATAGACGATAGTACAAAAACTTCCAGGGAAATGAAATGAAAAGGATTTGAGCCAAAGAGCAGCTGTGAACCTACGGCCGAGTAATATGACGATGGTTTTTATTGAACGAACGAGAATTTAAATATCGTTCGGGACGGTATCCGCTAATGCCAATTTATAACTTACTTTTCGAAAGTCTTATGGCAGCAGCGAAAATATTTCGCCGGCAAAATATTAGTTCGTATTGTTCCGGGATAAAATATTATTTAATACGCCACGGAACTATATGAATTATGTTTTAATTATGATTTATTCTCGTAATAATAATACGGCGTCGAAAATAAAATTAATACGTTCTTATCTGGGTAGTTTGGTACATAATAAATGATGTATATATAAATGGCTCCCGTAAAATGGCCGCGCAATGATTTTTTGCAAAAACGTGTGTGTGTTCCTTCCCCCGTCGACGTCGCGCGTAATATGTTCGGAAAATGATCCGCGTACGTGTCAGAATATTTCATTCCTCTCGACTATTTTTGGATCCACGTTGGCGTACCGTACGCGAAACTGGCAACGCCATCTTGCGGCTGTACAGTGTCGATCAACATACTGTCGCCGAGGCGAAAAATTTCGCACTAAGGTTGCCACGCCATC
This sequence comes from Geopemphigus sp. TES_GeoC_2020, assembly GCA_025469175.1. Classification (NCBI taxonomy): domain Eukaryota; kingdom Metazoa; phylum Arthropoda; class Insecta; order Hemiptera; family Aphididae; genus Geopemphigus; species Geopemphigus sp. TES_GeoC_2020. The sequence goes on along the minus strand of JAIPRN010004075.1, from coordinate 6,056 downwards.
GAATAACATCGACGTACCGTTCGTCCTATTCGATAGTCGACTACGTAACCGTCGAAAATATTTCGCGTTGATCCCAAAATTATTCGACGACTAATCGTGGCGGGTTAGTGTGGGGGGGGTTTTTTCTACAACGGGGTTGGGTCTATTTGTTGAACGGAAACTAATTATTTGTAATTATAAATTAATAACTTATCCATTTCTATAAAAAATTATTATATTAAAATGTATTTCGTTAGTTGAAAACGTATAATAAATTAAAAATATACTAACCAGAATCTTTAGTTTGTTTAGCTATATCTTCCCAAGCTCTTTCTTTTTTATCGGTTCTGGTATAACTTGGAGACGTTATGTCATATAGACGGGTATGTTGTTCAACTTGTTGAATAAACAAAACATTTCGTTCTTGCTCATTAGCCATAAATCAAAATTTAAAATATTATTTAATACGTTAAAATATTATACGATTAATATGATATGCTAAATGTGATACGGTGATTATTTGTATGAAACTGGAGATAAAACCGTGTATGTCGAGTTGCTTCAAACGGTTTCAATTAAGTTTCGTGCAAGTTGGATCACTTTTCGGTCGCGTTGCAACCGGTGAGAACATGTTCATTAGTTAAGTGCACGCGGTCGAGTTTCAATCGAGTTGCAGTTGCAAGTTGCTTTGGTGAGAACAATGCCTTACTGTCTACTGTAAAGAACAAACGTCATACATTATTGTAAAGGCCATGTGTGCGTGGCTACTGGTAAGTAGTAAAAAACTATATAACCGTGAAACGCCGAGTTATTTCAAGCTCTAAGATGAGGGACGAAATACACTCTCGTACAATAAAACTGTATTTTATTAGAAAATAATTGGTTATATCATACTTCTACGAACAAGACCAGTGGAAGCAGGTTTGACCATGGAGTCTCGAGATAACACATGAGGGGACAGCCTTCAGTGAGCGATCTGACTGTGGATGGTATGGCGTTGTGCGGATCCTTGTAACTTCAAGAAGCTTGAAAAGTTCCATAAAAAGGGTGGACTTAAATTGAGCGCCTTGATCCTTGATAATGGTCAACGGAATGTCATACTGGCTGATCCATCAGTCGATGAGGAACTTGGCTACCTGTGGTGGCTGGCCCGTTGATCAAACAGTGGTGAGATAGCTTCTGGCCATCTGATAAATCTGTCTGTCAACGTGAGATAGTACAGAAATCTATGGCAAAGCGGCAGCTTTACCAGGTCAATGTGGATGTACGGCGCGGCGCGGCAACTTCGGTGGATTTTAACGCATTGTTGGCAGGGTTCACAGAGCTGTATCCAACAGGGTCAACTCCTTGCACATGCCGTGGTGGACTTCGACGAAAGCTGTACGTGACCGGGAGTTATAACTTTGGCAGGCACGTATATGTCACTCCAATAGTGGGACCAAAGCTCAGCCTTCGTATTGTGCGTGAAATCAGATACACATTTGTCCTTCAGCCCAGTGTAAAAGGCCACGGTTAGCATCGTGTGCCACAATAATAATAAACGCAGAAGAGGCGTTTCGTCATAAAACCAGCGTGGGCGCTTCTCTGCCAGATTTAAGGGGAGATTCCAGTCAAGAGGCCCGAAAATTAACGTAATTTCGTGATTTTTTTTGAGCGAACGTAAACGTTTTTTGAAAAAACTTTTTATTCCGTTTATTAGTACATATTTAAAAATATAAATAACATTTTTTCCCAAAAGAAAAAAATCAAAATGGCGGTTCCAGCCTTCACTGAATGAAGCCGTGGGTGGCGATAAGCAATGTGCGTTGTTCACCCTACGGCCCTGCCAAGTGATCTGAAACAAAAAACTAAAAAATATTTTTAAAAAAGATAAAATTTGGGTGGCCTTATGATTTTCCGATTTTTAAAAACCCCTTTTGAAAAGAAATGACAGCCGTTACGAAAAAGAAGACGTTCTTTTCCAGTTTTTTTTGTTCTCCTTTAACGTTAAAAAAACAATAATGGACAATTTTTTTTTAAAACGCTTCCTGAAGGCCCCCTAAATTGAATAAGTTTTAATTTGAGCCGTCAAATATCGAAATCGGTAAAGTCGTTGAAACGGAATCGTGTGCGGCGCGCAAAAAAAGTTATTTCGAGAAAAATGCGTCTAAAGTCAGAGAAAGAAAAAATTTTAATTAATGTTTGTTTTTTGACATTTACATCTAATCGGCTATTCCACCACCATACAGGGTTTCTTCGTCATTTTCGAAGAGTATGTTTTGCTGCACTTGGGTGCTATTTTTTTCAATTTTGGCCTTTTTCACCAACTCTGACTGACTCGCGTTTCCTGACTTGACGCGCTTATCGTCAGTCTTCGCAGCGAAGTTTCTGCTGTTTGTCCCGATTACGATTCCCGTCTGCATCGTTTTTAATATAGATAAATAGTCTTCATTAAAGATGCCGGAAGCTATGTATGCTGCTATTCTGATGGTTTGTTCGCCACAATAAAGGTGTTTGGAGGGACCATTTTCCACAGACAAGCGTTGAAGCTTTCGTTGTCATTTTGTGTGTTTCGACCTGTTCATCTTTGTAGCAAATCGTCACTTGAAAGAGCTTCGTATACGGGTCGAATTGCTTCTTAAACTGACGCTGTAAGGGCAAGTTCATGGTGAAAATTGGTGAGTTCTCTCTTAGCTTTTGCAACACGCCATTTACACCAACTGTTTTTACCTGGTGGGCAGTTTTCGTGTTTTGGTTTCCCATTCATGTAACATTTATGATCAAACGTTGCCCACACCGCTTTTCACATTTCTTCGGCCGAATCAGGGTGTGGTCTAATGGCAAGTCCATAATATAAAGTCAAATCTTTTGCCAATTTGTCAGTCAATTTTCCCGCACCTTTACCTTCGATTCCTTTATGTTGTTTCTTGGCTGCGCGCAATATTGTGCCCATGCGCTTCTGCACATAAACTAAACATTCCTTCTTATGAACTTACCGTTATAAAAATTATAAAAATTACAGTAAAAGGGGAGCTTGGAAGGTTTTCGTGTCACCGTCGTCAATATATGTAACATATTTAACGCCGTACGATTCTGATCGACAAAAGATTTCTTTCATACAATATTTTCGGTTGACGTACTCTCTCATCTAACGTGCTATAATTCCTAAAAACAATATAGGGAAATATCCTTTTGACTACACATTTTCAAGATCCTAAGAATAAAAAAAAAACAAAAAAAACGATCGTGTGTATGGAGTACACACGTGAGAAGTGAAATTTGTTTAGCAAACTCAATTTAAAATTTATTAATTAATAGTTTTTAATAGTTAAAAGATGTCAGAGACTAAAGAGGTGATAAAAAGTGAAATATTTACGGTATATAAAAGATGTAGACATCGTATTGAAAGAATTTAAATGAGAAAAATGTACACAAATTTTAAGTCACACGTTCTTTTCATTTATTTATTTATTTCTTCGATATTAACAACATTATCTGATGGTGTTTGTAGTGGTATGGTTGTCACTAAATCCTTATGATAACTAAAATATGAAACATAAATTTTTGTTTCAATATTTTTCAAATATCATGTAAAAATAGCATCTATTGTGGTTCCAGATTTAGTTGTCGACATGTTAGGATTATTATTTAATTTTGGGTAAAATTTTTATATAAAAACTTAATTAATGGTTTCCAATCGTAAGTGCAAAATTTATGTTAAAATCACCACCTAGGTATTTTATCGTAATATATATTAAGAAGAGCAGCACCTCCAAGTCTGTATGCAAATAACAGGCGATGAAGAAAAAAAAAATATCGTCGAGCTTTTTATTTATTTATTTCGTATGGCTTTTAACATAAATCCACATCATTATCAACTATAACTAAAATAATATATGACATAAAGGTATAATGATATAACTTTCAATAGAATTATAATTAATCAAAAATCACAAATATTAAAAGTAAGTTGTTCTTGCAATGAATGTTTATAGACAAATATCAAGGTTACTTATCCAGGTAATTGCTTCTGATGTCACTGCTTATAGAACTGGTAGAACGTAATTGTAGAACTCGTCTTATTGACGGTTAATCTACAAAATCGTTCTTGTGTCACTGACGAATTTGTTTAATAATATTTCATCGTTTATCCATAAGATTATTTCATTTTCAAAAAACGGTCTCAGATTCGCATTATTCTATTTGACATTGGTGATGCTCGTTTTTCTTTAGGCGCCGAAGGAACACGTCTATAACTAGACACACAAACAAGACATTATTAAAAAAACAACACACGTGTCACGTTGATCACATTAAAAAGCCGAAAATATACCTGAGGCACAAATCATTTATATTTTATAAATAGGGACGGGAATCAAGTTCTGGGGGTTTCTGAATTGTTATATTAGACCGCATTTTTCCATTTTTATCAAACTTCAAGTTGAATCTTATCGAACTATTATTGAACGATATTCTCTTCTTAATAGGCTTAATAAAATCTTTCTTTCCCCGATGTTTGCTAGTAATGCCATTGGTCGATAACACAGTTGGCGTATTGAAATTTATAGGTGGTAACGGCAAATATGTTTGACTTCCTTCGGCGAAATAAATCTATTACTATTGTAGAACGATAGGACACGTATAGTTCTTGATGAGGCCGAAAATTGTCTGTTTGTGGTCGACGACCATTTTTGTCTGCTTTTAGAAGACATCGAGACCGGACTGTCTTCGGATACTGGCGAAATTATGAAATCGAAATTATCCGTGATTGGAAGGGGCGATAGCTGTGTTGGAGTGCCTATCGTCAGAACATTCTGGTCCAAAGAGTCTCGTGTTGTCCGAAGTATTATTTTTGAGCTTTTCGGGCAGACAGTGTTTTCTCCGATTTTTGCTTAAAGAAGAAGGAAAATGGAGTCCCGATTTAATTTCGAACTTAAATTTGATTATTTAACGTTAACATCGAATTTCTTATTCGGTTTAAGAATCAAAACAGGCCCACGATGGAGTAACTTATACGAACATAGAATATCTAAAGGACCTTTGAACATTTCAACGCCTTCCGGCCTTGGCCTAATGTGTATGAAATTGCCGTTTAGTTTTAATGCACAGTCGTCCACTTTCTCAATATTAACATTATAGCGTGTTTTAAACGAATCGACGTTTCTTTTTCTCGATTTATTTCTTCGTTTGTCTACTATTATAAAAACGCGAATAGAATATTTTGATGTATTTTATATTAAAGAAATCGATATTTACCGAATCACAGTAGGCATTTAATGGTGGAAAACAGCAAATACAACGTGAAAACATATGAAAGGACCATTGCGCATTAGCGTACCATTTTTGAGTATAAATATTTGTAATCAGTATGTCTAACTAATGTCATGTAATAAAATGCACATATCATCGATGTTAGTGTATTATATATTATACGAACCTACGCAATAAGTAAAAAACAATTACCCCCTTTTTTTCACAATATTGAAATTCTGATTTCTAAAAAATTACTTATTAAAATACATATGCCATATTGAAGCCTTTTAGATAGTAACATAAAGTGGTCACTGGCTGGAACAAAAAATGTTCACCATCGTTCGCAGGAAATGCTGAACGGCGACAGAAAGAGTTTCTCTGTCCAGGCTGTAGGAAATAACCACCGAATATCCAGAACGAGACATTTCTTCAAAACCTTATTCTGCTTAAACTGATTATCGAGTGTGATTTTTTTTTTTTACGAAAAACCTAAATCTTCGATTTATTTCACGAATTATTTGTCACTGGCTTAGACGATACGTATGAAGACAGAGCTTCCTAACCTTGACATTTTTAACATTGTTTTTTACAATTATTTTTATAAATACATTTTGATTTTTACATGATCTAGATTACAAAGGGTCAATATCGATACAAGGTTAATGCATATAGTTTACAATATTCAATCAAATAATTTATTTAAAAATGGTTAATTCTCGAATCTACGAATCTAAGGGACTTGTACTATTTACATAATAACTCGACTATTAACATCTCCATTCTATTATCTCTGACAATTATTATAACTATGTTATATATCTATTTTATATTTTACTTTTCAATTA
>JAIPRN010004074.1:0-17174 GCA_025469175.1 Geopemphigus sp. TES_GeoC_2020 | reverse complement strand
TTGAGGCAAAATATACCGGTTAATACCGCGTATAACGTATAGCGTTCGACGGGTCGCCTTTGTAGTTCGTTATAAACGATGTGTACTCTTCCGTACGCGTATAAACCGTAGAAATTAGTTCAACGACGGACTAGAACGTTATAATTCGTAGGGACGCTATAACGGGCCCGAACGTCGAGCTGAATGACGTAACCGATTGTTTCGGAAACCGAATTCCCTAACGCGTTACACAAACACCGAACGATTTTATCGTCTGTCCGATTATTTAGTAAAAACGAAATAAATTCGGACGGCTTGCGGGACGCCGTGAAGCCGACGCGCGCGAACATCGCATATATTAGGAGCGAATATTCGAACGGTCGGGCTATTTGTTCGGTTAACGCGCGCGGCGTACACATTATACACACGGGTCACGTATTCGGGTCAGACCGAGGTATCTCCTGTATACCGACCTAAAATACGGTTCGTAACGGCGGGAGATTGGCGAGACGACGCGACCGTCGCGTGTTTCGTGTTTGGCGTCGGCCGTGTCGAGAAATCCGATATTCGCTAGTCATCGGGTAGGTACGGAAATATTTCGCGACGCGCCATTGTCCCTTGGTGTGCGTAACAACCGTGTGTGGAATCTCCGTGGCGCGCGTATAATGTGTGTAAACACCTTCCCTCCCATCCCCCCGCGTAGAAAACAACGGAAAGCCGCTGCGGGCACTAAAAGAAATATGATCGCACGTATACGACGCGGTTTACGCGTCTGTCACGGATAACCCAACCATCGCGTAATCTTCCGAGACGACCGTCCGGCGCGGCGACCGCGCGCACGGGGCGCGCTTTAAACGCGAAATATGTTTTACGGCCGAACATCGAGAGCGAGTGGGGTAACTTTCTCGAGGAAATTTTACCGATTTCGGACACGAACGGAATTTACGTCACGAAACGCCCGTGTAATTACGCGTATCGTACAAATACGTCGTTTATATATTCATTACCGCTTGTAACGCGTACTTTTGTTCGTCGTTTTTTGTTTTGTGTACCGCTAAAAAACGCTTCCAAGTACGTTTTCGGAATATCGTTAGTAGTTTTCTAATAGAATTTTTTAAACGTTTTTACGTACCGGCCGAAACGGCCTTATGGTATTTTCGTAAATTGTACGGAAAAATCGAAAACATATTTGTACGTACAATATGGCGTTGGGCATACGGACGCGCGTCGATCGTAAAACTATCGTCGCGTACTTTCTGTTCTTAAACGGCCCGGTGGTTACAAATACGCGCGTGTTCGCGAAAATTACGCCGGTCACGAATATTTCGTATTTCCGTAGACAATGGTTGTCCCCCCCCCTCGATCAGTGGTGTACTTAGACTTGTATTTTCGTGGGGGGAAGGGTTAATTTTTATAATAAATAAATCGGACGAACCTAACGAAACAAGACGCGCTATAAACTTTAACGGATTATTTTAGTTTTAACGAACACGTTTATACAATAACGTGTATTGAAAATATTTTAGTTTTTCGTTATTATTCGCTAATACTAATACGTATATGGTATAAAAATGTTTAAAAATTTTCGCGGGGGGTTTACCTCCTTCCCCCACTGTACACCACTGCCATCGATGGTTGGTACATACCGTTTATCCGTTCGATTCAGTTTCGAGAGTAGCGAACGGTTCGATAAATTCATTAGCGGTTGGCCGCCCGTTAACTAACTAACGACGTGCGCCGTCGCCCGGTGGTATACGTTTTTTGTCGACTTTTACGCGCGACTTTTATCCACGAGTTGGTATTCAAAACGGGGACGCGTTTGGAATATTCCGAAACGAAACCGGAAAAATTATCGGCGTTTCGGGACGTGTTTTCCGAAAAAACGATCGATTACGACGTTAAAGAAACAAAAAACCGTTACGAAAGTCTTTTCGAGCGATTTGAATGTCGGGGAAACGACGGGCGAGTAAAAATCGAATTTCGTTCGTATACCCTTGACGTTTACTTAAAACTAAGCCGTAAATTCCCGAACGATTCACCACGTGCGGTGTTCGTAAATCGCGCCGTAGGATTAACTGTCGCGATAACGGCGAACGATATTATCGCGTGCGCCGCGCGGTCGAACGAGAACTCGACTTAATAATAATAATAATACTACTACGCCGATAATTCGTACGCTACGGATTACCGATTTTTTTAACGACAAAAAAAAAACGGTTATCTTCGATGGCGACGCGCCAGTTTCGTCGCCTCCGGCCGGATATTTAATATTCCACCGCCAGTCGTTTGGGCGGAACGTCGTAATCGTATCGATCCCGGACTAGTGTTTAAAGCGTAGATAAGGATTTTCGTCGTTCGGACGTTTCTTGTCGTTTTTACCGAATATTCGGGTTTTTCAAGGCGTTCGAATTTTTTTTTAGGAATTCCGTTGCGTAACGTTGTACGTCGGCATGGGCCCCCCTCCCTAAGCTTCCACTCCGTGCGCGCTCCTCCGGGATCGAGCGCGGTTTACCTTACCCGACGTAATAAATAAATACCGAGACGATTACGTTATTTAAATACGTACGGGCTATTTATAATCCGGCGCGCGTCGTAAACACACCCCACCCCCGAAATGACCACTTTTCACGGTGGAGAGGAAAAAACGTACGGCGAATCGCGCGCGCCTCCCCCGAACGCCCGTCGAATTCGGTTCGCCGGGCGCTCGTGAATTTCGGTCCGAGTTGAGCTTTAGTTAATATTTGTAGTCGACGATAAACGAAAAACTAAAATATTTTCAAACTTCAACACGCGTTATAATATAACGTTGAATAATAATAACGTTTATAACGCGTCTTGTTCGCGATTGATTCATTTAAACGACTCGGTGTCCGTACAAAAACGGCATACGTAACGATTGTTTTCGCGAAGACGCGCCGAACGAATTCGAATGTCGGTTCTATTTTCGTTTACTATCGGAACCAGTTTGTAATCCGTAAACAGATAACGCGCGTGCGCGTCCGTTAGTGACGTGTACCGACGTTCGACAATTGCGGCGGTAAAAACGAGACGCGGATCAATCGTCGACCGTTGGGGGGGGGGCTAACGACGCGGTTCCGAATAAAACGGCAGTTTGTATTCGCGCGCTTTCGAACCGAACGTCCCCGAGAAAAAAAACTCCTCGGACTCGACGTGTGCACTTGTCGTTAGGGGACCGATCACACTCATCGTGAGGTTTGTTTCCCCCCTCCCCCCCGAATCGTGTTCAGCGACGGAGCGAGTTTCGGTAAACGTCTATATGGTATTCCGGCCGTTTTTTCGTTACTATCCCGTTACAGAAAATCTGGCGCCCCCGCGTTTTCAAAAGAAAAACAAAACGATAATCGCGCGCGCGCGCGAACAATACGGACGCGCGTTTAGGTCACGGACGGAAAAATGTCGGACGCGTACCCGGGGATCGGTCGCCGCGATTGCCGCCGGTATCGTAACGAAATTCGACGGGTCTATTCGGGGGACGTACGAAATGGAATTAAACGCGCGCGACACGAATTCGAACCGCCGGACGTGTTTATACCGGTGCCGTTTGTAAGAATCATTTACGGAAAGCGCTCGGCCCGGGGTGACGACGCGAGAAAATAAAAGACCCGCGAACGGAGAAACGCTCGGTGAAGCAGCCACTCGGCGTTTTCATACGTATTAGATAATAACGCGGGTACTCGACGAGCGGCGGGTATGCCGAAATTCTTCGCGTTATTCGCGAGTCTTCGAAATGACACGACCGCTACTCGTTCCAATTCGTTTTGCTCCACGCACGCGCGAAAACATCGTATAAACAATATGTCGTCGTCGAGTTTCATACACGCTGACACAGTGTACTCGTGTACACCCGTATATTCTATAATACGGTTTTACGTAAAGCGTTCTCGAGATCCGATAAAATAATCTCGCCTCGAACGATTACAATTGGAAAAGAATACGCGCGTAGTGCTTATAAAAATTTGTAGTAGTACGCCCGTACGCACGCGTTATCGGATAACGTTAAACAACGGCGCGAAAACACGCTTCAGACGCGTCGATTTTGTTTTTTTTTTTTTACTATCGTTAGAAACGTTTAGTTGACCGACGAATGGCGCGATTTCCAAACGCTAAAATTACGATCGACCGTAGCGACAAAAAACGCCGAAACGTCGTAATCGTACGTAACGAAAACGACGGGACCGAGGGTAAACGTACATAAAGGGTATCGCGATTATAGCACGCGCCGAACTAAACGGTATATATATATATATATAAAGACGGCCGGAATTCGACGCGGCCGATTTGCGAAGCGCGCGGTGCACGGGCCGAGTAGTTTTAGGCGCGAAATGATACGCTTGTACGCCAGAGGGCCGCCGTGGGTTTATTGGTAAACGTACGCGCGTTACGTTCCGCGACGCACGATCCCCCTGCCCGTTGGTAACGAAAACGTGTCCCGCCGGCGGTCGTTATATTCCTCGAACGAGTAAGTATCCGGGGGAGGAGATCGCTCCCGTTTCTTTCCGCCGTCCGCGGTTCCCACACAACCGCGATAACAGCGGGGTCGTTCGTTTTAGTTCGTCTTCGTCGTTTGGGCTTTTAATCGTTCTCCCTTGTCCGGTCCCGCCGTCACGGGGAAGAAGAACGTGTCAACCGTAAATACGCGGCCTCGAATACTTCTCCGATTATTAAGCTCCAGCCGGTTTTCACATTTGACGCGTGTTCGTTATTTATATTTCGCAGTTTGTTAAAGACATTCGCATTCGCTTACTATATCGAACGTTTAATAATACGTTTATTTGGCGTAATTTAACGCGTACACGAAACTTATTTTACATAAACGAACAGAAATACCGAGTTATATTTCTCGCGTTCACTTTTGCGGCGGAGAACGTTCCCGGCGTTCGATATCTTTCGTTTTGTCGGCCTCGCCCCCCCGTTAGCGACCAAATCGGACCAAAAACGACCCCGTTCGTATAATATAATCGCGCGCCCCAAACGACCGTTATTTTTCAACAACGCGTAATTTCAATTGGCCGTGCCGGCGGCGGCCGAAACGAAAATCGTTTTAAACGGCGGACGGCGAACGACGACGACGATATATAATAATTCTCTCCGTATCTCGATGAGATCATCGCAATATAGAGATCCGGCGTGCGCCAAGCCGACGACGACGACGACGGCGACGGCGCTGAGCCACACCACCGCCGACTCGCCGCCGCGCGTCACTCTAAACACGACTCCCAATGCGTGTGCTATGTGCAGTGCAATAGGTTCAGCGGCGCTGTGTGTCACGAGAGCATCGCCGCAACCGTCGCTCGCTACCGTCGCCTGTCGGACGTTTGTCAACTTTCGTCGTAACCAAACGTGAGTACAATAAACGCCGCGGTACTCGTTCGGTATTTTTCGTTTAATTTTTTTCGCTCGCGGCTTTCCCTAGTGGTTTAATAACCGCCGCGGTCGCCAAATGTCCGTTTTGTTTTCGGTAAACCGGCGCGTCTTTTACGACCGTCGTTACGTTACCGCCGTTGGCCGGTGGTCGTCAATTATATCGGTACGCCCGTGCCCGTGTACGGTATTTTCTGTTACGCGATAGCGCGTCGGTTCGGAACGATCGACCAACGTCCCCGCGAACGGTTATCGTGTACGTTAGTAACGCGGAAATAATCGTCGAATTTCGAAATAAATATTCGTACGGTTCCCCGGGTTTCGTAGCGTCGTTTGCCGGGTCCCCGTGTTTTTGGCGTTTCGGGTAAACAATTGTCGGTCGATTTAACGGTCCGGCGGGAAGGGACCGTAATCAAAAGGCGCGAGACTAATATATAATATATGCGGATATCGCGGCCCGAAAACGGACCGGATTATTATTGTACGAACGCGCGCAAAACCCCGCGATCGGTACGCGGCCGTCCAATCGTCGTCCGATATAGAACCGGCCACACACAGGTAGTTAGCTACCGCCGTAATAGACACGCGCCCGCCGCGGCCCGGTTCGTTGAATTACCGCCAATCGGCGTCCGTTCGATCTATCGGGGATTTTTTTCGCGCCGTCCGAATTTCTCGATCGGTCCACGAAAATCGACGTCCGGCGCACGTCATCGACGAGTCGGAAACGAAAATCGGACCAACCGGCCACATTTTTTCCCCGTTCTCTCGGTAACGGCGTCCTTAACGTCGTCGGCTGGCGGCGCACCGTTCGATTTTTCAATTTTTAAACAAAAAAAAAAAAATTGAAAATTTTACAGGCCTTTTGCGCGCTTCGACCGAACTTCTCCATTCCGGTCCGTCGCGATCGCTTTGCCTCGTCCGTATCTGAAATATCTCTCTTAACTCTGTCTAACCGGGCAGGTCCGCTCCACTCGGTCGCTTTTTTGTCGGGTTTCGGATCTGGGCGTTTCCTACGACATTTTCACCAGCCAGCCCATAGTCGTTTCGGTTTCGAGAACAATTTGGTACAATTTTCCACTCGAGACGAAAAATCGGTCTACTCGCTGGTGGCGGTTAAAACACGTCCCGTCTCTCCGTCACGTCCGGTAGTCGTCCGGGTACACGTATTACTGTTGTCGATAACCATCGGCGACCAGCGTCGAAGACACCGACAACCCGTCACAGCGGTGAATCGTCGGAACGCGTGTATTATTCGCGTTTGTATAATTCGCCGCCCCTCCAGGGATGCATTCGTTCCGCGTTGTCGGCTAATCTATTCGAATATCACCGAAATACGCGCTGTTGTTTTTAAAAAAAATAGCCGGCCGTCCCGGTGGTTTATACATAACACGATCGGGACGTTTCGTTATTTAGGAAACGTTCGCCGTTGGTTTTGTACGTCGGTCATGATTATTTCCGAACACCCGTTTTAGTAAGATCTTTACTTGGCGCGTTTTTTTCTTTTCAAAAACACGTCCGACCGAATAACGAAAAACGGATCGGCCCCGACGTGGGCGTCATCCCCGTTGTATAAATTACGCGCGCGAGATAGACGGTAGTATTGTTTGTCACGCGAGTGTTTATTACGCAAGATCAAACGGCGGCGAATGTTTGTTTACGGGGCAATTACTACGTTCTCCGGACGGTCGATAGGCGTAAACGGGCGAAACGCGCGCGTTCACCGCCGTCGCGACGTCTGCCGCCGCGAATCGAACACGTACGAAAAACGAGCCGAGGATAACGGCGGACAACACGCGCGACGAACGATCGGTACGTTTTATTTTTCGTAAGAAAATGTCGGCGAAACACCCGTGATTTATGCTTACTACGTTGGCTTCGTACGGAGGTTAACAACCGCGCGTGCGCGTACGACGCTTCTGTGTCGTCCGGGGGGGGGGGGACAGGCCCGATGTTTACACGGTATAATATTGTATTCCGGCCGAGACGCCGTTGTTGAGTACGAACTTCGTTCCGGGAGGCGGCCGCGGATAATATAATATTCCCGGGGGCCGTTTCGTGTGGACCGATCAATTTCTCGGTCGACGATTCGTACGAGGTGGGGGACAGTGGACAAATACCGCCGGGAGTGGAAAAAATACACGAAAAATCGTCGGCTAAAGCGACGCGACCAGTGGCGGCGGAAACAACGGAATAACCCGCGAACATTTTTGTTTTTCGCTCACGTTTTTAACCGGTAATAACGAATAACTTCCGTGCACAACGCGTTCGTTAGGGGTCGTCCGATTTATTTAAACGTTTACCTTCCCTCCCCGAAATTCGGCTTCAAGTACTACAAACTATATTCGATATCAAAAACGGTTTTCGATAGATCAATCTCGGGCGCGAATCGACGCGGTAAACACGAATAACGCCGCTATCCCGCCGCGGCGTATCGCCCACGCGTCCGAATCGTTCCCAAAATTACGTCGTAGAGGTATATAAATATAAAACGCACGCCGCCGGGAATCGGAGATCATTTTACGCGCGTAACCGCAACGTTTGGTGAAATACGCGCGTGTGGGCGGCACGTGCGTGACGAGACAGAATTCGATGGACCCGTTCGTTGGTTAATTATGGCGCGTCGATTTTACGGTGTTTTTTTTCCGTTACGAATTTCGATTTTTCCCCGCCTGTTTTTTTTTTTTTGTTACCGACCCCCGGTTGTATAGGTTTACGGCGATTCGCTAGACGATACGGGCAATTTCGTTCGAACAAATCGCTCGATTTGTTACGCGAAAATTATTGTCCGTTCGTATTTGTAATTACGTCGCGTATTCGGCCCATGCCCCCGGGAAAAGCGCGTACCGTCGTAGCACGGGTGGCCCGGAGGCAACGGACACTAGAAAGAGCAGCCGCGGGTCACCGTGATAATTCGAAAAGGCAAAGAAAAAGTCCCAGGTAAACACCGATACCTATATGCGCGGGGGAGGGGTCATTAGGTAAACGAATGGGAGCGTTTTTGGCGAGTCATTACGTAGATTCGTCGGCGAATTCGAGAATTATTTAGGAACATTGTTTTACGTGTTACCGAAAATCACTTACCGCTCCGGCGGTCGACTCGAACTACGAAAAAGGTTCGCTTACGCGAATTCGCCGGCAAATTATCACACGAGTGGAAAGAGTGACGCGTAAATCCCGCCGGCAACTCGACAATTCGACGAGTGTTGTCCGTCCCGGGGACGGTGTGCCGACATCGGCTCGTTGTGCCGACTGTACCGGTGGCCCGCCGACGGACAACCGGGCTGGGCCGTAATGTCCGTGTTTTATAGCCCGGCCAGATTATCGCGACGTACCGCCCGTAATTACCAAACAATCGTTGAAAGCGTTTCGTCTTCCGTAGTTTATCGAGTTCGTCGGTTTTCCAATATTTGCCCGTTCGCGCGTCCCATTCGCGTGGCATATTATATTCGTCGTAATTTTCGATATAAATAGAACGCGTCCGTTCCGCGGATTAGACCAAATCATATACACGATATGGCGAGTATTCTTCCGAGATGTTCGACCGTTTAAAGATAAAAATAACGCGTTTAATAAATGTCAGGGCGCGTTTATTAAACTTTATGGACAATTACGTCGGCGCACAATTGCGGTATTAGCGCTTACGATATCCGCGGATGTCGTTTCGACACGCGACCACCACGAGTGGACAAAAATCGACTACCGGGTTAGACGACGGTTACCACCGATATCCGTGCGCCGTCCGGTTACCTAGTCCGCGCCTAAAAAACGGTTTATACCATTGCCCCTCTCCGGTAACGGAATATGTGTATATAACGTATATAGTGGCCCACCGGCCGCTACAAAATCGAAAATTACCGAGCGCTCACCCCGGCGTTGTTTTCGACAATAACGTACGTACGCCATTTCGGTAAGAGCCACGAAAATTACGTTTATTATTATTTAAGCGGCGCCGGCGCGCGTGTGTCGTCAACAAGCCGTATTATAGCGCGGCTAGTTGCGCGTCAGACTGGTGCGCGCAGATAGCGGAAAAATGCGGGCGCGATGAAGCCGTTTACGATATTATCTACGAGTGACGTTCGCGGTTGCCCGCGTATTGTATACTCGACGGCACCGTCGTCGGTAAAGCGGCGCCTCGTTTACTTTCCGTCCGGTTCGCGCCAAACGAATATATATATATATACATCGCGCTCGCGCCAAATACCGCGGCGGACCGTACAGCCGTTTTACCACTACGTTCGTCGGCCAAAAAACCGACCGCCGGTTTTCTTCGCGGTCGTTGGCCAAAAAACGTTTTTTCGTCGTGAAGTACAACGCCACGTCGCCCGGACCCAGTGGGGAGCGTACTAACTAACCGCCGAAAACATTTTAGACAGAATTTACGTACGCGCGTAACGAAAAACAAACTTCGGTGTAATACGTTCGTCGGAAATAATCCGTTAAAGTGACGCGCGTCGCGTTCCGGTCGTCCGGATTCGTTTATTTCGAAATTAACCCCCCCGGGAAAATTCGGGTCTGCATACTCGGCCGTACTACGCTCTCGGCCGCTGCCCGTCGATATGTACGCGACAATATTTCGCGTACCGGTGTATTCAACGCGTCCGAAATACTCGCGACGGGACACCGAACTCACGTGCGCATTGTTTCACGCGTACCTAACCTTTCTCCGCACGATTCGAGCGTTTCGCGCGCCGACGGAATCGGCCGATTCGCCAATCGAACCGATCAGCCGGAAAACGCGCGTGTCGATCGGTTTCGTTCGTTCGTCGTCAACTTTCGGGAGCGATTCGATGGAAATCGGCACACGAGTGTAGCGGAAAAAGCGCGCGCGAAAAACGCCCGTACGGAATTCGCCGAGTTATTCGTAAACACTTACGTGTACGGCACTCGAATATACACCTGGGCGGATGCCTAAACGGTTACGTCACCGGCGAACAATCAATCGAAACGTGCGTATCGTAAACGGGCGTTTTTAGGACGGAATACGTTTCGTTCGGACGGCCGTAACGAATTCGCGCGTTTTAGGCGGCTAGCGTTCATTGCCGTAGACTACAATCGTATGGGCCGCAAAAACGGCGTTCGTTTCGGACCCGCCGGTGTTTACGCGGACCGAATTTCGTCGGGCGCCCCCCCGGGCGGCATTTCAAAATACGCGCGCTCAGACCCGCAGACGAAACGACGATTACGCCGCCGTCACCGGTCGCCCGAAAAACTCCGCGTACAGTGTTCGGGACACCTTAATGAGAGACGGGCTGTCGACAATCGGCCGTTTGTGTCGGCATTCCGGGCGATCCGAACGTATTACGACGATTCACAATCGCGACGATTGCCGCTTTTGGCTCTCGAAAACCAAAGTCGCCGCCGTCTAGATATGGTCGCGCGTGTCGAACCGACCGGCGTAATGATCCGAGGGGGGGAGGGGGCAATTTTCTATATACGTTCGACGATATTGATCGTCTTCGATACCTCCGTGAAGCGTATAGATCTTATAAACGCGGCCCGTTCGACGGCTATTTTTCGGTATCCGATCCAGTGGCGTACTAGCGGTGTAGGGGTGGGGGGAAAACGAAACTTCCCCTCTGGAAAATTTTCGGCCATAATTAATTACTTACGGGGCGGTGTATAAGAGTAGTCGAAACAAACTAAAATTCGACTTCGATACACGTGTCCGTTAAAAACGATTAATCTATTAAGGTTGCCCGTCCAGTTTCGTTAGGGTCGTCCGATTTACTTATTCGAAAATAAATTAGCGAATCCCGTTGTTCGTTTAAGCCACCGGTCTCGACGGAACGCCCGTTTACCCGCCGCTCGGGCCCGTGTCCCTCGGTACACCGTCCGGGCCAGAAAGTAATTTTGAAACGGAAGCCCCCGCCGTGTCGTCCAAACGGCGCTCCAGTAACCCGTTGTCGGCGGAACGAAATGTCGCCGACGTTTTTTATAATACCGTCCGCGTTTCCTCGGTTTTTTCCGTCGTCACCGAACGTACCCCGTCGACGCGGTTTTTTTCACGTGGCGGCCGAGCCGATTTTTAGTCGATCGGAAACGCGACGTTTGTACACCTCCCGACGGTGTCGTCAATTCCGAGCGGCGTAATTATCGTGTCGTTAATTTCGCGTCGTAAAATTCTCGGGCTCGCTATCCGGGTAATTTATTATCTCGTTATCGTTTTACGCCCGATCGTGTTCGTGTGTTACGCAAGCGCGTGTAACGGTCGTAGCGAAATGAATGTACCGCCCCGCGTATCGTGCGTAAGTCGTCAAACGGGGCAAAAAAAAAAATGGTTAAAACACGACGCAATTAGGAAACCGTCGTCAACCGCGCACCCGACCCCCGGGCGGTCTCTCGTTCGACGGTCGAGTTTTATCGGGACGTCCATTCCACGCGCACCGTAACGGAAATAGGTCGATGTTTATCGTCGGCCGGCGGCCCGAACGCGGGACGGAACGGCGAGAAGCGAACGCGCCATCGGGGACACGTTCGTACCCGAGTACGTATTACGCGCGTCCCTCGCGATCGTGGGCTTTACTTTCACTTCGTACGTGCCACTCGCTTCACGTGTGCACGGTTAATCGCGTCTTCGGCCACCTCCTCCGCTATCGTTGAATCGGAAATATCCGCGGCTCCGGATCGTACGAAACGAACGCGTAATTCGTAATAGTTACGAACGACGTCGGTTCGCGCTTTCGTAACCTGGACCGTGGTCGCGTAGGAAAACGGCCCCGGGTATTATTATCGAATAGTTTCTCGCCGAAAAACGTTCTTCTTCCCCGGAACACGTTCTACCGGGTGCCAAAGATGGCTGCTGCGCGGTCGTCAGGTGATGGTGTCCGATACCCGTACGCCGTCCGTGTCCGTTAATTCGCGTACGGGCCGATACGCACGTTCGAAACTCGTGTGTTAACACGCGTCCCCCGGGCCACTGGTGTCCGTCCAAATGGGGCTGTTCGAAGTATCCCCGTATTCGATAAATAATTGATTTTTTTTCCGCGCGTTCCCGACTTTCAGGACACCGCCGACGACGAGCCGTTTTATAACCCTGCCCCCCCCTCCGACAATGACGCGCGACGATCGATCCACAGAACGTGTTCATTACCGTTAATAAACAACGAACGCCGCGGAGTCGATCCGGCAGAGCGTCGTACGGAGTGACGAAATAACGAATTCATTTTTTCGGCCGCGGTCGTTTTAACGCGCGTAATTTCGCCGACGTTAACATTACCCAAGGTCGACGTCATACACGCGCCGCTTAGCGTCGTACTCGTTTCGTTTAAAACGATCGGACCGGATGGCTCTCGGCCGGCCCCGACTATATTTTACTTGGCCGCCCTATGTCGTCCATGATACGTACTCGGACCGTATTGTTAGTTACGTGTTCGATTAATATTGGAAAACCAACACCCTCGTCCCGCCCCGGTCGAAAATCTCAAATTCGTGATTACACGAATTGCGCGCGCCATCCCGGCCTTGGTACAATATCCGTACCGTTTCTCGTACCGACGGTAATTTATCGAACTTTTATCGGGATTTTTCTTTCGAAACGGGACTCTCCTGCCCCGGCGGGGGGGAGGCCGATCGTTTCGAACGTAAATTGGTAATCAAACAAGGAACAGCGACGATTGTATCCGAAACGAATTTACCGTTTCACGCGCCGGCCAGTGTAGAGAGTCGCCGTCGTTTATTATATAACCCCGACGTATTATTGTGTAATTCCTAACAATAACGGCCGGCGTACGAGTGCCCTCGTAACACTTTGGGGAACGTACGTATAAAGTTCGTCTATTGAGCGCGCGTGTTCCAAGGACGCGCGGCGGCGTCCGTACGAAAACCCCTTTGGAAACGAACCGATAAATGACGTCCCGTCGCGCGGTTCGTTACAAAGACGGTTTTCTCCGCTCCGTCCGTCCGTCCGGTGTCCGTCGTATCGCCGGTGGCCAATGCAATTGTATCGTCGCCACCGACGACGATACATAAACGACCGCCGCCCGACGTCGTCTTCGTTCTTCTTTTAATTACGCCGGACGGTATATGTTCGGACCACCTGTAGTATACGTCACAGCGTCGACCGTATCGGTTTTGTACCGGCGCGACATTATCGGAACCTGTTTCCGGGACGTATATTATTTTTAACGACGACGACGGTTTTATAATCGATACGCGCCCGATAATTACGCGAACAAAAACCACGGCGCTACGTTCGTTCGGAACGTACAACGGTAATTTTTCCCAACGTTCGATTACGCGAATATATTCTCCGTATCACCGCGGCCGTGTGTCACGCGCCTCGTGATACATTCGCCATTCGTGTACACGCGCGCGCGTGTGGCGTCTCCCCCCCCCATCCCGAGTCTGTCCCGTCCTAAACAAATAGCGCGCGTAACCACTCGGGTTTTCGAATAAACGCGCGTACGGATTTTCCGTCGTTTTCCCGTACTTATCCGTTACTCGCGCCCGTCGTACGCCGTGTTTTCGTCCAATCAATACGCGCGACACCCGGCGCCGTTAACGAACCTTTTACCAATCCGCCGTACACGCTCGGGGGCCCCCCGGTTTTATTTTCGAACCGTTTTCCCGTCCGAACGTTTTATTGCGTTTGATTAGCCGCAACGGTAGATAACGATAAACGCCATATCATTTCGAACGTTCGGTAATGTTTACATAACGCGGCGACGTACACGCGCGCGTAAAACGGCCGGGATATCGTTTTTCGCCCGTCGGACAATTGTTTTCTTCACGCCGAGCCTGTCACTATTCTCGCGTTTCGACTTTCGCGAAAAGCTTATAAAACGCGATTATTTAACTCGACAATATATTTATGTTCGCCAGCTATAACGAAAAACAATTCGTCGACTTGGCCGGCCTTGTACGACGAGAATAATACCGGCGGCGTGTCCGACGACGTACCGTACATTTATTTGGAAAGGTTTTATTGGCGCGCGTTCTTTTTTCGTTTTCGGCCCGATCGTCTATACTCGAGTCCGTCAGTTTCTCGCCCGATTATTGTTTTATACCGAGTCAATTTGACGGTATTGCGTCATTATCAATTTGCGCGATTGTTTCGAGTAAATTGTGTCGCCAGCGTCGCGTAATCGACCGCTTACATATACATATATAGGCGTATTTAATACGTGTGCATACGGCGACACGACTTTTGGACAAAAATCCCTCATCGAGCCCTTTACGTGAATACGTAGCGCTTTGAAAAAAAGACGGCAAACGCGATTTCAACCCGAGAATTTATATATATATAATTAGAGAGTATACGTAAAACGTTTCGTCGCCGAACTCGAGACATTACCGACGCGCCGGTTGAAGTTACACCGGTTATCGAAGTACGCGTCGCGCCCATGTTCGGAGCGCAAGTTCAAGGTCGACACGTCGTTATTTTTACGCGCGTTAATCCGCCGCCGTAAACATAACGACACACACTCGTGAAACCCGTCGCGGGTCGTCCGACGGTTGAAAATCGTCCGAACGCGGTACGATTCGTAATAGTCGCCGGGTGTCCCGCGCCCGTAGCGTACGTAACGTTCGGCCGGGATTTTGGCTACGTCGTCGCGTTATCGTTTTCACCGGACGACCGTTCACCCCGACCGCCGAATCATTCGGTCGAACACGATACGGACACAACCCATCGCGTTCGTCGTTGTTTATTGGTTATCGACGGCGGAAACGAACGTTTTCGTTCCAAGTCGCCCGACGAAATGGACGCGCGCGCGTCGTGGCACACGTACGACGGCGGTAACGAACGAATTCCGACGACGCGTTCCCTACGATATATATCCTATTAAACCAAATATACCGCGCGCGCGTGTTATTACAACCTCGGCGTACGATTGCCAGCGGCGGCCTCGTGCGCGCGGTTCTTTGATACGCCTCGGGCCGGCGCGCCCGTAATTAGCGTACGTCCATTATTACGAATCTATTTCGGTACACCAGAAACGCTCGTAACGTATTATTGAGAGCGGGGCACGCGCGCGTTTATTAATTCTTCCTCGCGCTCACTCCACCGCGTAAATCGATCGACCGGACGGCCCGAACCATTTTTTTCGTCCGAGGCGAAACGCGTTCGCCGTTTTCGAAACGCCGTCGTCTCGGACACGCGCACATCGGGCCCGTACCGGGACCCGTAATAATTATTCTTGGACGCGAACGGATCGACAACGATAAACGCCGACAATTTGACGGAATTACACGTCTATACGCGTGTGAAAAATGTTAAAACCTTATACATTTTCGGAGAGTCCGACACGTTTCTTTTGTACGATAACATACTCAGCCGTATTCGTCGTCCAATTTTTACGCGGCCGCGTACGGCGTTAAGGTTGGATGTGCTTTTGTACGAGCTCGGCGATTTTCGTTCGTTACGCAAGACCGGATCAACGAATTCGCGTCAACAACGGAATAAAGCGCGTGAAACGTCAGCGAAGGCCTACGGCGGGTCCGCGACGAGTAAACCGAGTGTACGCGTTATCCTGATAACGAATTCACGTTTCAGCGAGCGGACATTTAATTAAGGTTGCCGACTGTGTCGCGTCCAGCCATTTCGTAAAATAAACTCGGTACCGCTTTAAATAATTGACGATAACGTTCCGAATAATAATAAACTAGTCGCTAATTTTACGCGGGCGAAACACCGCGTACATTATCGCGTCAATTACGTATTGCTGACGAAATCGCGGTTAAGAGAAAAACTCGAAATGTTTCTCAAGTTTCGTTATCGCGCGCAACGGAGCGATTTTTTTCTCGATTTTTATTGAATAAAGTTCGAGAACGTCGAGACGATAACAAATAATTACGACGAAACGGACGGATCACAATTATTTGGTTCTAGGCGATCGCCGTACAATTGTCGCGTTAGAGGAATGCCCGGTATTCATATATATTTGTTTTTCGTTAAACAAAAGCCGTTTTGCCGTAATTTTCGAAAATCGTGGACGGTAACAATTCGACTTAATTAATATCTTATATAGTTCGCGAAAGTAACGTCGCGTACCTAAACGACGAACCGTTTACGTAATTATACGTGCCGTAGGCCGAGAAAAAACTCGTGGCGAATAAATGACCGAACGTGTTAAATCCGTTACGTGTTTCTGAAATTTCCGAACGGGCGACGACGAGTTACTTCGCTTTTTATACCGAAAATCGCGTCGTTCGAAACACCACGAACGAAAAAACCGCGGCAGCGGCGGCGAACGTTATTTGCGTAATCAAAACACACGCGGTAAAGGAAATCGTGAAATATCGCCGCGGGGGCCTCTTTACACGCGATATGTCCGTTAGCGCGTTCGCGTGTCCGATCGGACGTTGAATCGTCGGATTTTGTCACGCTACACGGGCCGAACGGAAAAGCGCGCGCGTATACGAAAACCACGGGGGACCCATAATACGAAACGATATAGTCTTCCTTATTCTCCCAGCCATTTGGCCACCTTGGTCCTCCACTTGTCCCCCACATTATTCACGCGCACACCAGCAGTCCTCGTATCACACTCAATCCCGTTCAACCATTTATTCATTGGTCTTCACATTCCCTGTTCCACGCTCGATTCCATAACTGTTCTTGTCCCTTCCGGATCGTCTCTTCCCATAACACATGACACCAAACCGTCTATTCTCCCTCGTAATGTCCACGCTGCTCCTCTTATGTATGTTCGTTTCTTTCACCTATCGTCCTTTGTGGACTCGTCCATCTAAGCATTCGCGTCTCGGCGGTACGCCCGCTCTATTTTCTCGTCCCAACACTCTGAACCATACAACATAGCTGCTCTCACTACACACTTATAGAACTTTCAGCCTCGTTGGAATTCTCTTATCGC
>JAIPRN010004073.1:0-12500 GCA_025469175.1 Geopemphigus sp. TES_GeoC_2020 | reverse complement strand
GGAGTGCGTTAAATATAAAAATATTTTTGTATATTTTTTATTATAGTTCCACGAAATAACGTTAAAAAATATAGGGTCAACTATTGAACATCGAAAGTATACATTTGTTCAAGGCTTAAGGAACGAGGATGTATAATTTTAAGAATCAACTATAAATATTTTCTGAACGATGCGATAATGAGTGGAAAATAAAGTTCGATTGTAACGTATTGATTACGCCGATGTTGTTCACGTTATTATGTACCGTAATAACACGATAAACTATGGAGTCTGAAACACGGAGAAACGTTGCGCCGAAAATTGTGAAAAAAAATTCTGTCGTTTTTTGTTTGATTTTTTTTACGCGGTGAATTTATCTTTCCACATTATGGACGTGTTGTAAGCCAACGATGTAAACGATTCCGGGTTAAAAGCAATCGGATACGACGACGACAACTTTTTTTGATTAACTTTAAAAATCGTAAAGAAGAAATTTAATAACACCGTTAGCGGACAGAACGCTTTTACTTTCGTTAATCGGATTTCATTTCGAAAACCATTCGGGAAAGAATAAGTTACATAAGAACTACTCGATTTCAATACCTAGCAGTTGTCTTGACGTATAACCCGACATTTTCTCAGAAACCCTAACCACATAGAGAAAATTGAGCTCGGGGGCATTTTCATTTTCGGACGATTTTAAGTAATGTTTTTCTCGTACCTCGTGTTAATCGCCATATTGATCCTTTTCGTTTTACTTGTCAAAGTGTCGCGTTAAACACTGTATGTGCACGCGCTCGCGCGCGCGCGCGTGTGTGTGTGTGTGTGTGCGTGTGTGTATGTTGGTACATTAACAGCAATGCTATAATAAGTAAAAATTATTTTTACCGAGTAGGCGTTCTAATAAAGTAACCACGTTAATCTCGTTCAAACGACTTTTCGCGGGCACTTGATAATATAGGCGCTTATTTATAGGTGTAGTTAAAATGAAAGTTTCCATTTACCTCTATATGGATATTACAAAGGACCATTTTTAATACACTGTTTTTAAATTGACACGTTTTATCTTCCATATTAGATCTTAGCCACATTTATTAGAATCTTTATTACTACTTTTTGAAAAGTTTTTCATCCTAGGGTCCCGGCTCATTTTAATAAAACGCGCTGTTTATTTGTTGATTAACGCGCTACCGTTGATGGTCGGGGAACGAATTTTTTCTCGTAAAACGAATATTTTGAGGTTGCATAATTTATAGCGTCGTCGCGAATATTTAATTCGTATTTCGAATACATTTTTCGTACCGTCACGTAGTTCAACAAAAATATACTTGCAGACGAATAGCAAATATCGTTTAGCTGATGGTCTTCGGTACTGGTTAATCGTAATAACGAAATTAAGCACAAATTGTATTATTACTCCGTAAGTCGTTTAAAATCCTTGACTGAATGTAATACGAAAGCAATAAAATCGTCGATCTCCCCGTTAAAAGAGTCGAGTAATTTATCCGTATACGTTTCGATTTTAACGTTAAATGTAGCAAATAAAAATTAACCGTTCAAGCGAAAACTTTTGAAAAATATTAATAATTTCATCGAGCTTTTAGCAATTATTCTTCCGTATAACGGTTCTTGAATGATCATGTATTTCCTTTTCATCGCGATAACAATACGAACAATCGCAAAAACAATAAAAATAATTATACGAAAAAAACAATAGAAGTTGAAAAAAAGGAAAAACTAATTATGAAATGAACGACGATGATATCGAAAACTGGTAGATCCGATGGAAAAAATGACGAACATCGTGAGATTTACGGTGTTTCAAACGCGAATATTAAAAAAATTAAATAAATATATATATATATATATATATGTATATTCAACGTCAAAAATAATATTACATAATTTCGTTATTCAATCCACACATTAATTGATTAATTTATTATAATGTACGACAAAACGCCAGACAAATTAAAATAGTTCACATAAACACGAATGGTTAAGTTTTCACAGGGAATCGATCATCTGACAATTTTATAAAGACAATTACCATTTTAAACTTATTAATACTTGCGTACCGCTAAAATAATATTAATCGTTTGAAAAATAAATATTTCCCAACGTCGGATAATATATAACCGCAATCTAAACTTTTTTTGGGACAGTGATTAAAAATGTTTAAAGTTTTCGCGGCGAATTCTCGAAAACATATTACAAATTATCGATTTAGATGGAATTGCAAATATTTAGATTTTAGGTAGCTCTTTTTCATTAAAATATTGAACATTGTTGGTTACGAACTTTTGGTCTCGCTGTTTGCATTTTTTTTATTTAAAACAACACGTCGTCATGTGTCACAAATTCATAATCACTTCGTTTTTCACGAGAGTTTACGTGTTTTTATAAGGAAAATTAATTATAATAACCAAGGAACATTCCTATATCTTTTATAAAAGGCGGAGAAGGCAATGTTTTGTGAATTTCTTGTGGTTGAATGAAAACACACCGACACAATGGGGGGTATTCGACAACGGACAACGTAATGATTGCTTTTTAGTAATATTGCAAACGTTGTTCGACATTAAATAGTAATGTGAACATTTACGTGTTAAAAATAAAAATATTTATTTAAAATATATTATTTATATTAATAATAATTTAATATAATAATTTGTATTAATATATTATTTATAATTATAGCATTATTTATAATATATTATTTAAAAATAAGCTATAGTTCTTGACGTTTTGCAAGTAAATTAATACAACGGTTGTGCATAAACGATTTCCAACGAGTGGTTTTTATATTTACAAATTAAATTGCGCGAATCCGGTACTAAGTTTTTCGTAAACATTAATAGGAAGATAAAAATTTAATTTATTATTAATATGCAAATCGTGTTTATTATAAATCTATTTAAAACAAACAAAATGAAACCCTACGGAAATGAAATCGTTTCGAAAAACTGTGTCTTTTATGAAACAAACATTTAAATTGACTATAAATTGTACACAATTATTTGTAATCATATTACTATTTCTAAAACTTTATTACCCTAAAATGCCTAAGTAATGTAGAATAGAACGACGTAGTAAAATTGTATATTCATATTTATTTTATAGGATAAATACGTGAAAAATATTTCGAGATAACGTTCAAAAATAAATATGAAATACTAATGTTATTTACTCACATCTTGTTCAAAACGTTTGCAAATACCGAACGAAAACATAATTTCGATCAAACAGTATGGACCTACTACGAATTGAATTTTATCGAAACTAAAATAAAAACGATAAGATAAATATTTTGATCACTCCCGAATATAATACGTATGTTCCTATCACTTTACGCAATTAGACCGGAAAATTCACAGAGTTGGCTAATAACAATAATAATAATTGCCCGCGAATGTTAATTAAACTAATGTTGCAAGTCATTGGAAACGACGTTCGTTAAACTCTGTCACGTTAAATCAAATCATTAGTGATTTAGTATCTGTTAATTACTGTTTAAATATTCGCTGACTACGACGTGCCCACAAATTTTCAATTTTATGTTTTAAATGAAAATACAATTTGATATATACGTTTTAAATAAATTAATTTAAAAAATTAAACGAATAGTAATTATTTGATTATAACTTTTTTGTTGTTTCGTTTTCCATACAAATAAAAGTGCCTGAAATATATTTTTGAAACGTATATTTATAAATTAAATGTACAAAAAAAAACGTCAAATTTACCATAAACTATTAATCATAATGTGACGTTTATTGGAAGTGCATTAATACTCTAGCATTATTCTTTAACGATACTGTAACGTGACATATAGTGAATTTAAAAATGTTTTTTCGTTATACAATCAAAGTGGGTTTTGCATTATTTCCAATACGTTAGTCACTAAATCAAATTACCGCAAAATAATTGTTGGAGATGTATCGAACATTCTTTTAATTAACTTTAGTGATCGTCGATATCAAATTTTAACTTTAATTAACGATACATTTTCGAATAAACGAAATATATCGATACATTCAATGCCGTTTAATTTACAAATTACCGTCAAAACAAATGAAAGTACAGCGCAGTTTCATTACCGAGTTGTAGAACATTTGTATTTATAAATATTGTCCCTTTCCTTTTTTAACGTTGCGATAAAATAAGCCACGATTTATAAACGTTACTCGAAACGTTTTTAAAATATCGACGATATTAAATTATGTTGATTTTTTTTTGTTTTCACCGGGCTACTATTTTCAAAACCAATATTTTTACCATAGTATGGGTTTTCAAAATATAATTTACATTTCGTTTGTTTAAATTCTAATTTGTATTTCAGTCAAAATCAAAATAAATTTCGGAAATTCAAATTGATACAACCTGAATACATTTTAAAACGTCTTTAAATATTTCCCAATTTATATTTTTAAATAAATACACACAGAAGAATTTTCGGAAGTATACTTTGCGCACACTTTTCGATAAAAAAAAAACAGTTTTCATACATTATAATACATACTATATACGTATAACGTTTGTTAAACATTTACATTGCTCTTGGAGTAGTCAAAACGTAACGTTATGGAAGTTTCAAAATTTCGTTTCTATTAAAATATCCATTTCAACGCGCAATCTCGCTATCTGCCGACGTATCAATTTCTTTTTTGTATTAAAGACTCTCATTTTCGCAGTAAACCGACCGTAGTTCCCAAGTGAATATCCGTCATCGGCCCTGACCCAAAACCATTATTCGGCACACAATTCTTCACCGTTGATGACACTTGGATTTTACACCACATATTTTGTCCAGCGAACGATTTTATAATATCTTCTACATAATTACGAATATATATATATATATATTGTTAAAACGATCAGCCATTTCGTCTCGATTACCTAGACTGTTACGTCACGTATTTTTTTCCACGCGATCGTTATTACTATTATTATTTATTTTTTAATTTCTTTTCCATTGGCGCAAGAATGTCGAACCACCAAAACAGTAGTCACGACACCGAGAGACCAACGTGACATAATATTGGGTAATCACGGCGTAAAAACAAACCAAAACCGAAAACCGACAATTCTTACAATCATTATGACACGGTCCATTTAACTTCGCCAAAGTGGGAACATAATACCGACATGCGTCAACGATAAACGAATTGATCGACGTTACAGTGTGCAAACAGTGTTCATGGCAAAAGCATCAGAATGGACGTCAGATTAGTAATCGTACGGTCGTCATGAATATCATCCATCATAATGGACCCGAATCAATTGGTAAGTGTAAAAAAACTACGTAAATATACGACAATTAAGTTATTGGGCCGCAGGTGCAATCGATGTACAGCCCACGATTACAAATAGTAATTGTCGAAATATTCGAATCGATCGTAACGCAAAATGTTTTAATATACGTACAAAATACGCGATTCGACGTTAGTCTTTTAGGTAATACACGTGCGTACCTTTAATTCGATTTGGTGACTTACGTATAATATTTTAATCACTGTTATCGTTATCATAAAAACGAATTAGTCTTATACTAGCCATATGGTCCATTAATTAACAAAATCCATCCGCGTAGATTAAATAGTAAAAAGTAATCTGAAAACGGCGTTGTTTAAAAGTAAATCGTCGTTCGTTTTACGATAAAATAAAGTAGCCCTCTTTCCATCGTCATTCCCGGCGAATTGTTTTTTCAAATACTCTGAATACATATTTATCTTACACATACCATTTAAACATTTTTATTATACATATCGCGTTAATAAATTTTTCAGTTGGTTTTATTCTGGCTACCGGTACTAGCGTGTGGTCAAATACCGTTTGACGACGATCACATGAAATGGAATACAAACGTACGTCTACCCAAAGAGGCCACTGTAGGCCAAGATCAATTATTTAGCTCTCGTAACTATGGATTAATTAAATCGGATAACAGTTTGCCGGGGATGTTGAGGTCCGAGGTATCGAATCGTCGCAAACCTACCACGTCTTCGTCGAAACTGGTAGAGAAATCGGTTCAACATCCCAAAATAGACGACGACGACGACGAAATATCAGAAAAATTTGAAGAACTGAATCGTCCGGAGAAAACGCATTCGTTCGAACGATTTGACGAATCGGAAATCGAAAAGGAGCCGGAAAACGACGACGGCGGCGGTGGCGACGGCGGCGACGACGATGACAGTTTCAAACACGTGAAAAAATTAAAAGAGATGTCGATAATATCGTTGAAACCAAATAAACATAATACAGCGCTGGACCCGATAAGCGATCAGCAAGGTCACGCTCCAAAAAGAATCGTCCGACCCATGAGGGACTTGAGTATAATTGTCAGAAATCGGCAACATCCGGTAATTGTAACCAGTCGTTTCAGGCCCTTGGTACCCCGTGGCCATCACCACAAACACCATCATCATACTCCAATGATGCCGAAACACAAACCGTGCAAGCCGTGCAAACCGAAAGTCCACAAGAAACACCACCATAAACCGAAAAAACCGAAAAAGAAACCAAAGGAACACTGTCATCACCCGAAACCGAAGAAACCTCATCACAAAAAACTAAGATATTACGCTCGATTGCCAGTGGCAATGAACTATTATTATCGAAATAGACTACCGTCCGCGACGAGGGAGCCGAATAATAATTACGCCATAGAAGAAAGCCTAGAAAACGAAGAAGACGGGCAAGAAATCGAGAAACCGTTTCAGCAACAAGTAGAGGACGACGTCGAGGAGCATAGACTGTCCGAACTCGCTGAACCTTTCGACGACGAAGACCCCGTGGAGAGTACAATGAAAGCGTTTCACACACCATGAAGACTGGAACCGAATTTTGCGCGATTAGGAAACGAATTGTCACAAACGTCACGCGGCCAATGAAACCTTAACCAAAAATCTAAATTGAATCTCCGAGGAACGTTCACGCTTTATCGTTTCGATCTCTCGGCGAACGCGAAAAAATTATAAACAATTACGCGACGCGTGACAAAGTTACTTCTACTGCCACATATTATTCAATTATTCGTCTCGAATAAACGAACATTATTAAAGTATACTCGCGATAAAAAAAATTCTATTTTACACGAAAACCCGTTTTCAGAAAGTCTAAATACTATTATTGTGTCATTTGCTTCCGTCTATTGAACATGTAATTTATTACATCACGTTTTTTTTCGCGTAATTTATTTACCACATGGATTAGTGTATTAAACTTTTTCGATTACATCGTATAATAAATAAATAAATAAATAAATATATAAACCTTCGGGCCGGAATAGTTTGTTTATAATAAATCATCGAAAGTTGATGGATGACGACGATATCGCAAAAAATAAGCGATATAAAAAAAAACGCCTTTATTCTCGTAAACGTATCTATAATTATTGTTACGATTCGTCTCCATACATCACGAATATCTATGCTTTTTGTTTAGTTTTGTAATACCTAACACAATATAACGAATATCGCCGTTTACAAACGTGTAATTTTGTACGATTTTTATTTTGATAAAACGTAAAAATCGCGTTTTTCAACGCGCGTATTTTTTCGGGTCCGCTGGGACGGCCGGTTTTACGGTCACTATCTCGTTCGGATAATACGTTCCTGGTGTGTGATAGAATGGATGGGGAACCGGAGGACCAATGGGCTGCGCTCCCGGGCTAGGGTAGACCGGCGCCTGGCGGATGGCGATCGCGTCGTAACTGGGCGAATTCGTGTAGCCGAACGCGTTCTGATGATAGCTGCTGGTTTGTGGCGGTGGATAGCCGAAAACGTACGGCACGTTGTTGTACTCTTGGCCGTAGTATTGTTGATTGTACGGATACCGTTGGTAATACTGCTGGCTGTACGGATAAGTTGGCTGACGATAATATGGCTGTTGCCGGTTGTAATAATCATATCCGCCGATCACTGGATACTTATACGGCTCTGTAAGTGAAAAATTCGATTACGTTTTATTCGTTTACGGCGGCAAGTCACGAACAAACGTTTAAAACACGTTGACGAAAATCCGTTACGAATAACGACGGAAAATTCGCGATAAATTTCGGTAAACTAATAACGTTCGGACGGTTGGCCGTGACTGAAAAATATTTTCCAAGTCGTTGTATCAAAGAATATAGTTTACGCCGTATACTCTTTAATATCGGTAATAATTGTAATCGAACTCGCGATTTTTTAATCGTAAAAATACCGTTTCGTCGAAAATCTTGTAATGTACTGTTTCTAAGTATATTCAAACCCGTCGCCATCCTCTTTAAATATCGTATACCCGTCGCGTTATAACGTAAAACACGGTATCGGTTATTTTTTTTTTTGTTTTTCTTCGTTGTTTTCAATTATTTAACCTCGATGAACACTCCCGTGTTTATCAAACTGACCGATTACGCTGTTTCAGGCTTGAATAACATCGTTTCACTATAATTGTTCGGTATCACCGTTAAATCGTTGGTGGGTAAGAGAAAATAAATATCCGCGACGTTATTCGCCGTACTAATTTTTCCGGACCGGAACGCTATACATTCGTCTAACAATACATTACGTAACGAATAAATAAATACAATATACGTCGCAGGCAACGTGAATAATTAGGCATTACGCGTACCGCAGAAATCGATCGAGTAATGTAATCACAAATCTTATACCTAAATACAAATCGAGTGATATAAAAACGAATAACTGTAACAACGATAATAACGTGATTCTAGTTATTATATTATCTTCTCCGTGTCAAAATAATTGTGAATCGAAGTTAACGCGAGCGTTATTTTACGCGAATTTCACGATCGTCTCGAAAACTCTTTTCCAGTTTGACGTCAGATCTCAACAACAAGCGAGCCACGTATTTGTTCGCTTAACGTTTATTCGCGGACTTCGATTGACGCGCGTAAAATTTAAAACTTATGACGGATTAACGACGAATCGTCAAATTACGGTAAAAAATTAGTAAAATTAAACGGTAATATAAGTAAACAGTAGAAGCGTCCGAAAAAAGACTCCAGAGATTCCTAATTATTAAAGAGGTTATTTACGTTTAATGTAAACGCATGATTGTTTTTTAACGCGAAAAAGAATAAACGTGTTCAGGCACCGGACTAATGGTTTTCTACATTTTTCAATCTTCCTCGTACTATAGTTTTGAAAAATAAAATACAAATATGTTCTCTTTATAGATACGATGTGGTGTGGGTAGTCCGACGCATACAAAAAATTAGTATCTCGAACAAAAAAATGACAACGCAGTGCTTCATTATATGTCGGACAAAGATTTACATGATACGTTGTTGGCTTACCATACGATATAGGACACGGAGAACGTGATCGCGTGATTTAGGAAATACAAATATTTGTACGATTGTCGTAAGCCTCGTCAAAAGCATATATAAAAACCAAAGCGAATAAAAAATTATATTGTCGTCGAACCATTCTCGGATTTTTGATGCACGATGTCGAATCGATTTAATCGACTTCCAATCACGTCCTGGTGAAAAACGTAAACATATTACGGTATATTGAGATCACTTATTAAACCTCTAAATGACTTCGCCTAAAGGTTATAAATTTGACGGGGCCATTTTTTAAATGCTTTCCGATCGGTTGTATTCGTTCGAATTATTCTGTCTCACCGTACCGTTCAACGTAAGGCGCTGTTAAAATAACTTTTAAAATCGCACGTGGGCTACGTGCGATTTGTCTAAAATGGATTAACGCCCGCACTGAGTGTCCGTTTCGTCGAGAATTCGGATGGCGGTAAGCAAACGAGGCCGTTAAACGAAACTGTAAGAAAAATCCAAAATCGCTCGATAATACGATAAGTCGTTCAATTTTGTCGAAATATTGCGGACTGATTCGGAAACGTTGAACACATTTTTACGAAACGGTATCGCAATTAATAATTCACATTCGGTCTAGGTACACATTTCGAGTAAATTTTCGAAATTATATTATCGGAACGCGTTTGACGAAGCGTAACGTTGGAAGAATAATTTTAAAAGTAACAACTGTGTTTCTTCATTCGATACGTCGCGATTCAACGGCGATAATAATTTTACAGGCTATTTCGTATTGTCAGTACCGGTTTTATTCGAATAAATAAAGCCAACGACGACTGGTATTTTACGAATGAAGATTATAAGGAGTGGTCAAGAAGTTTATTGACCCTCGTAATTTGCTCGTTTTCAAGACGCTATTAGTTATTGTTATTCGAACGTTTCGAAACGATTTGGCCAGAGTTCTCAACAGGTACGACGGTATTGTTAAAGGAACTGTGCGGCGTTAAATGGTTCCGATAATTTTTACCGACGATCGCTGTTGGTAATGTAATTAATACTGAAGCGTTTAATCGCGTCTAATTTCGTCTCGCTTAAACAAAGTAATTCCGAAATTACCGAACGTATTTGAACTGTAACGCGCGTTGCGAATTGTGCGATTTATAATCATGAAAAATAAAAAGCCTACGAACACGAATATATTTACACTAAGTCTTGTTTATCAAAACAACGTATTAGAATTATTCGTTTAAAAGGGATTTTACACAATCGGTTGATTAATAACGCGCGTATATAGAAACAAAACGAACTCTGGATTAAATAAAATCGACTTCGACCTACGCGTTTCGCGTATATTTATTCCGAAACATACGAAAATACAATACAGGTACATCTTATTAGGAATTCCGATAATAATTTTAGTAATCCCATGACGCGTTTTACGGTAATAACGTTAATTTTCATACAATAATGCCGTAACGTCGGTAAAATTGTATAATATTGTATTTTTCGACGTAAATAATACGTAGTAGTTTCATCGTAACTCGTTATTTACTTTATATTGTATTCAAATATTGGTCGGCGCGATCGATTTTTGTATCGGCGTCGTTCGATATTCGTTCAAATATTTAATAAGTCGCGTAATTGAATTTACGTAAATAAATTTCCGAACGTTTTACGCGAATTCGGATGCATCCATTTAGCGTTTTACTCTTAAACGTGTTAGCCATAATTTTGGTGTTTGCGTTTTATTTTCGTCTAAAATGCGACTAATTAATCCTTATTTGTTTAAATACGTTTACCGGTAAATTGACCATAAGGACTGTAGGCGACTTCGTTTTTACTTTTGGATTCGTCAGCTAATGCCATGGTCACCAACAGCACCACGGTCACCTATAACGATAATATTGTAAATATTGGTGTTATTCGACACCGTAAAACGTCCGAATTATATTCGTTTATGGAAACAACGTTGCACCCACGTAAATGGAAACGTCCATGATGGAGAAGTTTTCAAGATATTACGTCAATGGCTGAGAACTGATCGGAAACAATACACTGACTGGCGTGTGACTCTCAGTTCGCAATATATATATAAAGATTTCTTATAGATAACTTCGATCGTGGTAGGGAACATTCCATGAGTCATACCGGCGGTAACGAAAAATTTACATCCAAATGTAAGTTCATTATCGATACCGGATATTTTCAAGGTTTTTATAGCCCTCGGGGCAATGTATACGATTTATACAAAACGAAAATGTAAGTGCTGTGTCATTGAATAGCGAGACACTTGTTCATTTACGAGCATTAAGATGGCGGTAATTATAAAAGAAAACCCAATTCGCGTTACAATTTTGTTTCGTAAAATTTCGCGATCAATCTATTTTAATAATTATTATTACCCCTTTTTTGTTTTCGTAAACATTCGTATCTTCGAATAACGTTCTCAGAGTTTGATTACTAAAATCGTTTTATATATTATGAGAATTACGATGGCACGTTAGGGTAATCGCGTGACGTGTTATAGGAGAAATTCCAATTATAATATTTTTTAATTTTGCACGTGTTACGTAATTGTCTCCAACAAAATGTGTAGTTCTTTTTATATACGTAAAATCTATTCAACTTTTAAGTTATTTTTATGAAAATTATTCAAATATGTTATTACAGAGGAAAACCGGAAAATTTACGATATGCACCTTTTAAATAAAATCCTTTTTAGTTAATTTGATATAATTCAGAAAAAGAATCCTAAAATTTTAACAAATTCGAAGATTCGTTCTTTCGCACAATATAATGTTTACTTTAAAGAATATTAAAAAAAATGTGTGTGAAAAAAATATTTTGATAGAAACAACGAATACAAATTATTATTCGCAACATTGTCGCCATAATCATAGGCATGAGAAAAGAAATTAACTGGTTTGTTTGGCTTATCATAAGGCACGTAAATTGATTAATCGTGATCTTTTTTTTGTATAATTTTGAAGAAAAAATATATAAACATTTCATAAAATTGTAATTATTTTGGTGAATAGAAGCCGAATCAATTTTTGTAAAATTCACGTCCGATTGTTGTCCAAAGTAATAGAAAATTCGTTAAAAATCGAAATATGATTCCAACGTTTTCAAAATGACCATAAATGATTAACGTCCGGTGAAAAAAAATATTTATAGAAACGTTGTTATTGAACCAATGGAATACTTGACAGTAGAATAAATCAATATATAGATA
>JAIPRN010004072.1:0-17176 GCA_025469175.1 Geopemphigus sp. TES_GeoC_2020 | reverse complement strand
TATATATATATATATATATATATATATATATATCCATAAAATTTAATGATTCAAATAAAGCCAAAAGCCAAAAAATACTAAAATACATTTTTTTAATAATACCTGTTTTTTAATAAATAATTATATGATAAACGTTACTCAATTATGTAGCATATATAGAATAGAATCTAAATTTATTTATTTAAAAATAGCACGGAAATGGTAAATATATATTACGTTGTTTACAAAAACATACGGGAAATTTATCCAGCAATAATAGTAATTACTAATTAGTATTTTTCTAACACACAATAATAATAAATAATCAAAAAAATTATACTTTCATCAATTATAATTATATTGAAAGTATTAAAACTTATTTCAATTGTTGTGATAAAATAATTTCAAAAAAATTATAATCAAACTAAAATTTATTTTCCCTTGAAAAACGACAAAAATGAAAGAAAAATGATTCATGCATTTTAGATGTAAGAGATAAAGTCCTGGTAGATTTCCCATGATAATTGACGTCCGGTCCCCAGAGGTAACTTGTAATGTGTCACTGACGGTTAGAATTACATGACCCCCTCCTACATGTTGGTACACACGTAATCGCAGTTTTCATTAAAACGTACAAGAGAAACAAGGGCAATAAGCAGATATGACCGACAAACCTCATGAATGCTTAATAAGCTTCATCGTATGTTACATGTTTGCTTTATTAATTAGTTAACAAAAAGGTCTACCGATATGATGACCTAGAAAGGAATTTCAATATGACGATGGCTTCTTACATCTTGTTTATAGCTATAGCAACTTTATCATATTAATTAAGAAAGACCATTAGTACAAGAATCTGCCATTACTGTAGGTATTTTAAATTAAAGACAGTTCAACAAAGAAACTTTCAATAAACACCTTAAGCTTAAAATCAAAAAGACCAACCAACTGAAAATAACTAATGAACTAAACATTACATTTATATAAAGATTTTTCTATTTAACTTCTAGTATTTTTAATTTATTTTATGACTAATAATACTAAAATGCACGATTTAAATAACCAATACTAATTTTTAAACTGTAAAATTGAATAAAAAATATTGTACAAAATACGTAATCAATTACGATTGTTTTAATATATTGAGTTTTAACTTATAATAATCGTATTAAAAACAATAAAACTTAAAAACGTTACATTAAAATAGTATTTCAAAGTAGAGGATAAATTTAAAAAAGTAACATTTGGTTACCTATGTCCCGTAGACGTTATAATTATTAATACAATTTAGCTATTTCATAAAATACCATATATACAAACTATACCACTGATATACATAGTACATAATCTTATTGATCTATACAAAACTTCACGATTATATATAAGGTCACACCTATAAATAAACTGTATACAACATAACTTTTAAGTATACTTCACTTTAAATGGATACCTGTAATTGATAAACTCAACTAACTACCTTGTTGTTTTTAATAGCTAAATACATAATATCTAATAATCATAAAGTGTGAGACAATAAGAGAAAAACAGTTTTAAAATGTGTTCCAAAGTAAAAATAATTCTGAGTATTATTAATTTATAGCGTATAAACAGTTAAAAAAAATTGAGATGTTTATTAGATAAAAAACATTTCATATTTTTCTGAATGTTTAAATACGCTTGTTTTCTTATCTTTTCATTTTTAGTTGTCTCCATACAAATTTATATAGCTGAAACTTCAAAATATTAAATATTTAGTTTCTAGTTTGTAAAACATCCAAACTTTTATACTAAAAATATTTCTCTTTATCTTTTTGGATTTTAAAAGTTACAGCATCGTATGTAAAAGCGATTAAAAAGTTGTCAGTATGGAAATTTTTATTAAACGTGGTTACCCAAGTGTTTAAAACTAAAAATTGTTTTTATCAAAACATTATGGTATTCAAAAGAAAGGAATAAAATTAATCTTAAGTCAAAATGAGTCTTTATATCTTCCTAACTATCAAATAACAATATAAAGCTATACTTTATTTTTGTATCAACGTTTGTCGACATTATTCTGGTGTTTATGTTACAGTTACACATTACATGACTCATTAAGTTTCACACTTGCAGACTTTCTATTTAATGAAAACACTTAAGAAGTGGACCTTAAAGTAAAATATTTTTCTGACTTTGTAATTATACGTTTTTTTTTAAATAAAATCCTATGTAAAACATAATATATAAATTAAATTAATATAAAATACATAGCAAATAAATAATAAACAATTTTTTTTTCCGAAATTATTATATTATTGCGAAAAGTTTATTTTATTATTTAAAATTTCGAAAAATTATTTTCCTTTTAACTTTTGATACTTTTATGACTGTAAAATCACAACTTTTATGTAAATAATAAACAAATCTTAAATTTAATATTTTCTTTGTAGAGCAAATGTTTATCAAAGTTCTTAATTTATTTAATGAAAATAAAGAAGGATATTAATGAACAAGGTATTTTCTAAGTATAATGATGATATTTTAGTACTCATTATAAAAACTAAATCAAATATCTGTTTCAAGGTAATTTTATATAATATATATATATATATTAAAATATTATTTAAAGATAGAATAAATCATTGAGAAAATATAAATATTTCCGGCAAGCATTAAACAATTTTGCTATGGTCAACATTTATCTAATAAATTTTCTTCGACTTTTACAAAATTGTATTTTATATTTTTTATACGAAATACCTACATATTATAGCTCTAGTTTTTATAAATATGTAAAAACCATTTAAAATCTTTTGTGTTCATAGAAAATGTTACTTTGGAAGAAAAAATAACAAAAAATACTGACAATTATTTTGCCTTGGATGAATCATTTTCTTAAGGAAATAAAATAAAAATAAAACAACAAAATCAAGAAAATAGTCTAAATATTGAACATAAATAAAATAAAATTTAATTATTCCTATGTTATTCAAACTAATATTTCAAAAAATTAGAACGTCCACCTAATACTTAATATTGTAATAATATATTTTAATATCATACAAAAATGATAAACATTTCAAATTTTTTATTATTTGTACAATTTTAACAATTTTATATTTTTGTTTTAATTTGAAAAAATGTGTTATTTGTAACGGATAATTTTGGAAATTGAATGCTATAAGCTTTATCATATTATATTACTTAAACAATATTTAGTTTAAAAGCAACTATTACAATTTCTTTGAAATTAATTTTTTTTAAGAATGATGAATTTTTTTCTTGAAAAAAATTTATTATTGACCAATATTTTTACTTAAAACCTAAAAATTTAGTTTAAAATAAAAAATAATCTTAGTTTTTCAAATATTTTTACAAATTCATGAAAGTCAACTAAGCATTTAAAATGTCAGCAAGACAAAATGTATAATTCCATATATAAATTGTATGAAATGTACATTATTATATAATAATCATAATCATTTTAGAATGTAACTGATAATATTTAAATACACATTAACTTTTTATAACATATACGCACATAATACATGTAAATATACTTTTTAAAAATATATGACTGATATTCATTTTAATAATAAATGAAAATCTAATAACCTGAATAATCTAAAGTAGTGGTAAAAAATAATG
The DNA here is from genome assembly GCA_025469175.1 of Geopemphigus sp. TES_GeoC_2020. Taxonomy (NCBI): domain Eukaryota; kingdom Metazoa; phylum Arthropoda; class Insecta; order Hemiptera; family Aphididae; genus Geopemphigus; species Geopemphigus sp. TES_GeoC_2020. The sequence continues at coordinate 13,570 of JAIPRN010004072.1, read as the reverse complement.
TTGTTGCATTAAAGCCATACATATATAACCACCAAGCACACAACATTCTAAAATAATCTCTGTAATAGAAAATATTGAAGCCATAGCTTTGAAACCATAGTGGCTACCTCTTTCTCGTGATTTTAAACAGTGAACAGTCGTATTATCAATTGATATTAGTCGTAACAATTATTTCTTTAAAATATGTTTACCAACCTATTCATTGTAATACTATACAGATTGTAGTTTTCTTTTATCTAATTTTCAATAATAATTATAAATATTTATAAAAATTTTGGCTTATTCAATACACCAATACAATCAATATATTCAATACATACATTATACGATAGAAGGTAAAAATGTATCATTATGTACCCTGAGTGATTAAAATAAATCATTTATCAAGGTTTTTAAATTTAGAATAATAATACAACTCTACAATTATTCAAAACATAAAATGAATAAATTAATTTTTCATAATTATTTTAAAATAAACACGTAAATAGTTGATATCTTTTAATAAGCCCAGCATATTAAAATTGTATTCAGAATTATAATGGAATGAATAATCAAACTTAATATAATAAATTAATTTTAAATAAATAATAGTAATAAATAGTAATGAATTATATATATATATATATATATTTAATGTATGAAAAACTCACCTTTAAAAATGGTCTTGTTAATACATCTCTTAATTGGCTACTGTCATAACCTGTCTGAGAATGATTAGGTAATGTAGTTAATGTATCCAAAACATCATGAACTAAGTTAATTAAGTCTTCAGAAATAGGTAATGGTGGTTTTTTTTCTATATCAGTACGACTAGAGTTTATGAAATGGTATAGCTAAAACACAAAAAACAATTATAATATGTCTTAAATAATCAATTAAAAGTAATAGTAAAAATGCTCTGTTTACTATTAATATATCAATTTTTAAGGAACTAATATTTTATAATTAATTCAATTGTGATTAGAATATTTATTTTTTCAGGAAAAAAGAGTATTTTAAAATATTTTTTTTTTTAGTATTTTATTATTTTTTATTAGACTAATGTTTAAGAATGTTACAATTATTAAATATATACAAATACTAACCTCTAACAGTTTACATAATTGTTCATCATCTAGTAAAGGTAAAACAGTTTGTGGAGTATCAGGAAGTGCCTCTTGTATACATTGAATATCATCCAATGAGCTCAAAATAACACCAACAGCTTAAAAAAAATTATAAAAGGCAAAATAATCGTTCAATATAATTATTTAAAAATATAAATAGTAGCTTATTTGTTGAAATACAATTACCTGAGTTACTAATATCATCATCGCCAAAATCTGAAAACTGTTCTATGGCATTAGAGTTTGAATCAAGAGAGGATTGGTATGCCCAACGTGGCGATGATACTGCTGCCATTACAGCTCCACGTAAACGTCGACGACTATTATATATTTTTAATTGTTCCACTGTATCAACTAAATGAACTTTAGACGCATTCTTGTCTCTTTCCTACAAAGAATACATTGCTGCATTTAATTTAATTATTTATATATTTACAATATATATTGTAAAAACATTTTATGTAATAAACATTCGTCATAAGTATATTAAAGACATACCCTTAGCCATCTGTGATTTAAAACTTCCTGAATAGTCAAACGTTTTTTAGGATCTAAACAAAGCATCTTACAAATAAGATCTTTAGCTGCTTCACTAATAGGTTCCCATTGTGATCTATTAAACTACAAAAATAAACGAAAATGGAAATTAATAAATAATATAAAATTATATTTTTTATTAAATAAATTAATAAAAATTAATTATATTAATAATAAATTAAAAGCATACATTTAATCTAGCATCACATATATTATGGTAAAGACGATCACCAGTTCCTAAAAATGGTGTTAGCCCAGATAACAATATATGTAGTATAACTCCCGCTGACCAAACATCTCCGGGTTTACCATATTGCTGTCGTTCTACAACTTCTGGAGCCATAAAATGTGGAGTTCCTATGCGTCCTACAAAGTAAAAAACAATGTCTAATAGAATTTAATTATTTTTTTTTTAGAATTATGTTAGTGGTTTATTAAAACTTAAATAAGCTTGAATGTCATTATGGGTTCATACATGGTAGTACATTTGTTTTCATTGACTGTATTTACACAATATGTACAATATGTACCTGCATATCAATAATTATTAATCTGCATTCCTATACTTCAATATAAATATCCAAACATATAAGTTTGGAGCATATATATATATATACTATGGATCTATATGGTATATTTTATAAAATATGCTTTCTTTAAGTTAAGTTCTAATATTTTCTAATCTAATTAGTATCTAATATTTTTCATCAAAATATGAGAAGGTACATGAAATTACCTATATTTTTTGTATTCTAATTTATTAATAATTTTTACCCAGAATCATTAAATAATAAAATATAATCAAAAAATATATAAAAGCACAGACTTTTCAACGGAGTAAATTATCTTTATGGTTACATGTTAAACTTAACTTAGACAATCGCAATATGAACAAAGAAAACAAATCTGCTACCGTGGACCCTTCAAATATATTAATTATAAAATGTTAGATTAAAAATATTAATTCAACATAATATATTACACATATCGTTATATTAACTTCATAATATAGGTAAGTTATACAATTTTAGTACATATTTAACATTTAAAATATGAAACATGCAAAAATATTTATTTTTGTAACACACTGATGTTGCAAAAATTTATAAGATCCAAGGAATATCAATATAATAAAAATAAAAATCGATAAATATTTAAATTATGATTTTTCTTTCATTTAAATTATATATAACACAATATTTCGTGTATAGCATTTATGCAAAACCAATTTTTAACCAACATCAACTCAATATTATATATCGAGTATATAATACAAAAATTACGGTATATGTAACTTAGTGTATATTATGTTATATATTATTAAACCGAGTAATGGGTATGTAACAAATTCACTATACTTAACTTTTATATTTTAGCAAATTACATTTTTTTTTTAAATAAGTTTTTTAAAATATATAATTTGGGTGCGAAATGTATCGTAATTATTGCTTTCATATATATTGCGTTATTACAACACAATAATGAATTCTCTAAAGATATAATATAAAACACATTCTATAGACAGACACTTTTTTGATTATATTTACTTATTTATTTTCTCAAATCAAAACAAGCAATAATTACTGTTTATTAATCAAAATTTGTGATTAAAATTACAGTCATAATTATAGTATTTCTAATTCTCCTATAGTGACATAGCTTCAGTAATTCGTAATCTAAGAGTGCATTATTTTATACATTACTTTTAAAATAATTTTAAATTATTAAGTTTTAAATCTTAATAAATGAACAATTATAGATCTATCAGCTATTTGTGTAATTATACATACTTGTACAATAAAATACAATTATTGTATAAGTAACTATTTTACTGTAATAGTTTGTCTTAATATTTAATAAATAAATATTTGGTAAAACATTGTAAATATATTAATGTGTAAAAAGTAAATAGTTTGTCAAAATATAATATCATTTATAATAAACAATAATAAAATTGTAAACGTGGGCAATCAATTGTTTTATAAACTGACAAGGTACATAAACTTGTGAAATTACAAACAAAATATTAATTAAAAATGACATCTCAAAACTTTATCAATCCTAAATTAACTCGTTAGTTACTATAAAAATACAACAAATTTCATCAAGTAACTTGTAAGAGAAATATTATCAAAAATATATGAAGATCTAATATTTAATATTTTAAATTAAATAAATTTTAAACCCCAAATTTGACTTTTCAATGACAGGTGTGTACAATTTAAGTCACAACTACTTGTATTTACTTTTAAATTAATATATGCAACATTTGAAACACTTTGACAGTTAGAAAAGATTTTCAGAACAAAATAAATGTTATTTTAAAACAACACTCTTGCTCCCACCTTGAAATTAGAATATAAAATTATATAATTAAATACATGATATTAAAAGTAGATAGGTACCTAACATCGATATATTAAATTTTGCAATAGAACTTTCTTTTTTGATGAATTAGTCATTTCAAGCAAAATATATGTACACATACAATTTTGAAAGGAAAGATAAATATCTATGTTAAGTATAAAAATATTGTTATTTTTAAAAATATACCAATTAACCTACCTAACATCTAAATCAATTATATTATTATACACATAATTTTTGTTTTCGAATATAAAAGAATTAAATATTAAACTAAAATATTCACTTAGAATTATTAATTTTAAATTTTAAATAATATATCACCACCTTGATTTGAAGTGAACAAAATGATACAAAAATCTATTATAGTATTTTGCATGTTCTTTTATTAATAATAATTATAGTTTAATTAAAAAAACTATTTATAAAATTACTTGACAGATTTTTATTGTTCAAAATTTTAGTTAACATATAATATACATTTTATCTAACTTTGCCTGTACTTTATAACTTATTATCAAAGAAACTTAGTTAACAATTTTAGCAAACTGTTGTTTTTAATTTGTTACTTATAGAATAGGTTTGAGTTTAATACATACTTTCAAAGATATATAATAGCAACATATACTTTAAAAATTATTATTTAAAACAATAATAATGAATATCAAAAACCAAAAGTAAAACTGTAAATAGAACCAATATTTTTTTAACTGTTAAATTCCAATTAATATTTCTCCCCCAAAAAAAAAACGATTTTAACATAAACAATAATATAATTTTAACTACAATTAAATTTCCATAATTATATACACACACAAAGGGAAAAATAATTTAAATCATGCTCTGTGTTAATGTTAATTAGATATTTATTAACTTAACTTAAATTAATAAAAACATAAATATGAAGCATAAGAGCAAAACTTTTTTTATTAGTAAATGTTTAAAAATAAAGTTGATAAATATGTTAAATACTTAACACGTATATACATGTACATTAAACTATAAGTTATTCAATGCATATAATTGATAATCAATAAATATTACTATTAAATAAAAAACAAATTAATAACTAATTCAAAGTATAAACAAAACATATTAAAATAACCATTAAAAATGCTTCAAGTATCTAATAACTCTATATAGTAATTCAACAATAGTTATTTAAATCTTCATAACTAATTTATATTTTAATACCATTTTGATACTCAGCAACTTCCAACATTTCCAAATCCAGTAAATTATCATAGAGCATAGAGATGTGTGCTAAAAACATGAAGGTGCAAAATTGTACATGGTAAAAGAAGTTGAATAAATAAGTACATTTTTATATGAAATAATTTTAAGATGTTATTAGCTAAGCCATGCAAACAAAAAACAAATTGATACAATCAACTAAAAAACTATTGTAAATTAAAACTAATTTACTGTCTTATCTTTATTGAAATAAATGTTATAAAATAAAGAGTATACAGTATTCAAATATTTTTTAGAGCAGAAAATTTTTACTCAAGATATTCAGTATATTACTACTTTTATAATTTATTTGTAATTGTTCACGATAACCTCATTGTTATGTAACAAATCAAATGTTTAAATTAAATGTAATAAATCTAATATGTTTGATTACATTTTATTATGATTTCTAATAATAGATAAATATAATTTTATATAAAATAATAAATTAAAATATTAGTTTATATATAATTTCTGACTGATCTGACTGACATAATTTTGAAACAATTATTTTCTAAAATATAAATATGTTAATAATTTTTACGATTATTTAATTTAATTTTTTATTTTATAAACATACATATTTTAGACATTTAATATAGAATACAAATTATAATTAGTGTATCAATACCAATGGAAATGTTACTATAACGTGTAACCCATTTAAGTGCTCTTACCCTGTCTGTCTGATTGTAAATAAACTTGGCCGTTAGCACTCAAATTGGGTCGAGACAAATCATCAAAACTTTTTGCTTTAAAAAATAAAAATAAAATAATATAAAAATGAAAAAAATTTTTTTTTTAAAATATCAAAACAAAAATCAAAAATTAAAACAATAACAATAATAACAGTTAATGCTTAAGGGACAGAGGGGTTATGAATACCTCCATTAATAGAGCTTCCATCATGTAATTGGATTGCAACACCAAATCCTCCGAGTTTAACTGGAGCTGAATTCTCTTTTGTAGCCAATAGTACACAATGAGGTTTAATATCTCTATGAATTATGTCATTGTCATGACAGTATCTGATTGCTTCAAGTGTTTGTCTCATATAATGACTAAAAATTAATGAATATAAATAATATTATCTATAAATATAATAGATTTACCAGTAGTGAACATACAGATAAAGTTTTGATAATTCTTAAATTTAACTTTGCATCTCTACAAATAAATATATATCAAATGAACAGAATGATATATAATGTAGTTATGACTGTGAGTCAGGGTATAAAATGTATATTTTGTTTTGTAATATAATTTTGTATATTATAAAGATTGATTAAAAATAAAAACAAAAAACAATATATCAAATTATTTAAACTTTGTCCAAAATTCAATACTTCTATTATTTATACATATTTCATAAACTTTAATTACAAGACACCATGGTAGTTTTTCATATAAATATTTTATTTACAGGTAAAAATATAGTTACGTTTAGATTTAAAACAATGTAACTTACAAACAAATAAGCTGTAACTGACAAGGAATACCCATAAAAAAATTTTTTTGTTAAAACTATACCCAGAGTACAATTTGAAGTATACCACTGAGTTTATTAATGTATTTAATTAAAATACAATACCTAGCTACAGCTTCACTATAAACAAAACCAGCTGTTGCTCTACGGACAATTTCAAAACAAATATCCGATCCATCCATACTACAAATAAATAAAATCGGTGTTAAAAAATATAATAATGACATATTAATAATTTATAAGTATAGGTACTACTAAGATTTTCATGAAAAAACATTATTTAAAATGTAAATATATAAATATTAATTATTAATATAAGTTTACTTAAAGGTATATTCAATTTAAAAATACTATACATAAAATTATTTTGAAAAAATTAACGCTTTTTTAAATTTATTTAATTTAAAAACTGTAATGAGTAGTTATTATGTCTTACTATTCGAAAACCATATATAACATTCCTTCTGAGCTATAGGTTTCCAATAATTCCACAATATGAGGATGTTTCAGCATATGACATATTGTTGCTTCACGTTTTAAATCTGTAATAAATTAATGTTAAACATTAAAATTATTTTTATTAAAAAATATTTTAAAAAATGCATACCTGATGTACTTAAACCAGGGCTTGATGTAAAACTTGCAACATCCACAATTTTAACAGCAAATTGTTGTCCAGTTTGACGATGAACACATCGTTTAACCAAACTAAATGGTCCTCTGTAACAAAATAAACAATAATATTATAGTAATCACTAATCAGCAGTTTGTTAAAATATTTTATTAACAGAATTAAATAATAAACATAAAAAGTTTCCAAATATTATTGATGTAACAATCATGTTATCATCATACAAAAATGGTCCAGTTAAAAACAAATAATATAGAAAATATGTAACACTGTTTTACATAGAATAATACATTTTCTACCTTTCTAAACGCTTATAAATGATATGAGAAATGAATAATTTTACAAATAAAAATTAATTAATCGAAGTCTGAAAATATATAAATATCAAAATCAAATAATAAAAATTACCCTAAACAATAATTCAGATGCTATCAAATTGGTATATACGTAATATTGAAAATTAATATTACCTATATATGAAGTTACAAAAATAAAACATAACTTTTTTATTATAACTTTATAATATTTACTTAAAATTAATTTTATTATATGATTAATATTGTAACTAAATACAAAAAACAATTATTTTAGTTATGTATATATATATTATATCTTAATATCTAAATTGTTAGTAAAAATTAATTATTGCTATAATGACATTAACTATAGCAATGTTATTAAATTTAAAATAATAGACCACAAATAAGAGTATACCTAGACCATTAGATACAGTTAATACCATAAATTATATATTAATAATAAAACAATATATTTTATTATATTAACATGTAATAATTAAATGAAAACAACAATAAACAGAAATTAATTTAAAATATAAAAGCTAATATGTGAGTAAATGGCATAAATCTTAGTTAAATATTTTTTCGTTTTATTCTCATTACTAATATATTACAATACCATTGAATCTACAAACTATAAATACTCGCTCATATTTTAAAATTATAATTGTAAAATATTAAAATAAGTTATCTTGAAATATGTCGGATAAAAAATAATAACTGTCGTATTTAAATATGAGTAATAAATTGTAATAAAGACCTACAGCCAATATATTTACTTTATAGTTATTTACAGATTTTTGAAAATGTAATATATTAAAAACAATATAAATGGTTATAGAAGTTGAAAAAAACAGTAGTAAATATTTCAATAAATAGTATATTAAACATAAATGAAACAATAGAATTAAAATATTTATACAAAAATATACTTAAAAAATAAAACATTCCATGATATGATTTCAACACAATTTCGATAGTTTATTTTTTTAATCAATTAATAACAATTAATTTTGTAAAAAAATTTATATAAATTTTAATTTGCAAATTTACAATTCAATCACAAACATTATAGAAATAATATATGTTTATGGATACAAAAGAAGAATGTATAAAAGAAATCAAAGATATAATGACTGATATTTTTTTAATTTCTTATGAACCTTCATAAATGGCATTACTTAAAACCAAATGAATTAGTAAAATAATATTTTTTAGAATATAAATATATATACACAATACAAAAGTTTTGCTGAAAATAAAATGATATATGATATAAATTTAATAAAATACCCATTAAATATGTCTAATTTATTACGTAATTATCTTATTTAATATTTATTACCAAAAAATTACAAGTCACAAAGATGAAATAATAAATAAGAAATAGAAAATAAATATATAAATATAATTATAACATTTTTGTTAATATACATTATATATTATTTAAGTTATTAAATCAGTATTTGCATAATTTAAAATAATATTAATTTATAAGGCAAATTACTATTTATAAACAAATTATTAACTCATGAGCATTAAATACAGAAAAATTATTTATTTTAAGTGACACGGTTATAAATATATAAAATGTAAAATTTCGTTATATTTGTTTTTATATTATAAATATAATTATAGACAAATGTTAAAAGTTAATAAATTGTTGATTGTTTTAATATAACTTAAAAATTATAAATTCTCGAGTTGGATTAGTCCACAAATAAGGAGGTCACTGACATAATAATATGAAATAGATGAATAAAGAATTCAACATAGTTTTATATATGTAACTTACACACACATTCATCCTACACAAAACTGTTAGATTTATACATTTTTATAATTGTTATTCAAAACAGACGATTACTATTTATATTAATTTTAAATTATATCATTTCATCTTTAAATTAAAAATGGATGTTTAAAAAGTTTGTAGCTTAAACAATCTAATAAAATTACCCAAATCTTTATAAAATATTACCAAGATATCTGATATCTATACTAGTAATTAAAGTTTTATTTATTTTTTGTAACATATAAATATGTTTTTATATTTTCTTACTCTGTAAATAATAGATATGTACATTAATAATTAAGAACAAAATCCCTAAATAAAATAAACTATATCTATAATTAATTTTTCTACCACTTTGATTGTACTAATATTTATAAGTTTTTTAACATTTTATTAGATATAGTATTTCACTATTGTAATAATGTCTTTAATGTGTATTTAAAAATTTATTGACTAAAAAAAGCATAGCTATTAATGAAATAACATTGACTAACAAATTTAACAATTTTAACTATTGAACAATACTAAAAACGTCCAAAAATGAACTATATTAATAATTTAGAATTTTTTACGTGATATAGTTGCAAAAATAATCATATATTTTAATCTAAGCACAACAATTAACCGACATAATCACTTTTTAAAATATGCATAAAATATAAAGAATAAAGTTATTCATTATTCAGTAGTTAATAAATAAGTAAAACTGCAAGTAAAATTGGATTTTGCATTAAACTTTCAGTCTACGTTTGTGGCCTACTTTAGTTCAAACACATTCATACTAGCTGACGTGTCGATGAATTAATAATAAGGGTTTGGAACGAATTAATATTTGGTTAACTGGACGTTTGACAGCCGATAGAAGTCGTAGAACACTTTCACAATTCATTAGGGTAATTTCGTCGCGTATTATTTGTACGCAAATGTAATCGAGATAGATTATAAAGAGGCACTTACTTTCCGATGGTCTCGAGCAGTTCGTAGACATCGTCAAAAAGCACTTCTTCGTCGGCCATGGTTCGCCTTTACAACAACCGCCTGACCACCATAACATAGAAACACACGCACACACCACGATAAATATCACCTACAGGTTGGTGGGCACAAAAGTCAAAAATGTACGAGGGAACGTATATCAATAAGTCATGGTTAATCACCAATGAGTTCTACAAAAGCGAGGGAGGTCGAGGGTTGCGTTGTGAAAGAGAACCGGACAGTCGTGGTGGCACCGGAAGACGGGAAACAGGAAACGGTAAGCCGACGTCAAACACCAATAATGGCCAATGACGATTAACAAGACACGAGAAACGCTAACGCCCGTTGATACCGGCACTGGCTGGCTAACGAGTACTGACTAGCAATTACTAATATGATCGAGAAGCAGTAGGAGTAGTAGTAGTAGCGGCTTTGGGTGCACCTGGTGAACGTTCGTCGCGGTAGTGGTAGTGGGAACGACAGTGGTAGTGACGGTGGTGGTGGTAGCGGTGGTAGTGCTCCTAGTGGCTGAATCCTGCCGCTGTTCTTGGCACGTCCCCGCCCTGCTAAACTTTGCACGAGCTCGTCGTTTCGCACGGCTACAGATTTCGCGACCAAGTCTCGCAATATTCGCGCCTCCAACTTCACGCCGGTATCGACGGGCTACAATAGCCTGAAAGACCATCATTGATATTCACAACAGATCAAAAAAACGGTAACGACATTCTATGATAATAATGTCATTATTACGTACTGAATATTGTACATAGCTTAATCTCACAGATCGTAAACAAGTAGTAATATAAAAGATATCTTTGGCTATTGACGAATAATTACTATTCGCATACCTATCGTATCACTTAATCCACGTACGCCATTTATTTAATGTACATTATTATAAATTCAATATTATTAAAAAGTATACTATCGTTGATACTCCTAAGTAAAATCTAATCGAATAAGTTGATAGATATACCGTCGTCTACAAAAATAAGGGACAAGTTGTAGCAAACAGATTTGACGTGCCTACATTTTATTTATTCAAAATTATGTAACACTGTTGCGACATTTAGGGGTGGTTGTACTAATTTGATTATGTTTTTAAAACGTTTTGATTGTAGAAAAATGACTGAAAACTGATAACAACGGATCTAGACAGATCATTTCTTTTAAATCAACGATACGATTAACTTTTAATTTACTCCGGAATCCTTCAGTCGACTTGGAAAATAAGTGTAATCACTACTCGATTATTGGACCCTGCCAGTTTTAAATTTTCATGCTTCAATAATTTTCGTATAATTTATTTTGAAGGGTGTGTTGACCTGTATTACCATGCCGCCTACAAATATATGTGAACGCCGCAGTCCATTACCTTATATCGATGAAAAGAAATCGTAAGTGATTCAATAAAATTATTATTTGTTTTTTATCTAATTAGTTTATAATCTCGTTACTTAACAGTTGTGTATATATATATCGTATTTTTAGTCTACAATTAATCTACTTATTCTTTCAAGACAATAGTTTTATTGTTATAACTATTGGGACACTAAGTATCTTTATGTAATACATATATTTACAATATTTTATTATTTTGATGAGTCATTTTATAAATGAAATTCCAAACAATTAATTAGTATTTTACTTTGGAATGTTTTATCTTCTCATGGGTCACATAGATTATCTCTTAATTTTCACTGTTTCGTCTGTTCCTTAGTTCATATTTATATCCTAATGATGTATTTCATCTTCTTCCTCACCTCATTCTCCCAGCTATTTGGGGTTGGCCACCTTTGTCCTCAACCTCCACTTGACTCAATCTCCCACATCATTCTTAGCACACATCCGCAGTTTTCATATTACATTCAATAACATACAACCACTTCTTTGATTTTCCTATTCTTCCTTCAACGTTCAATTCTATAAAAATTCTTACTGTTACTGAATCTTCTCGTAACATAACCATCTAAGTCTATTCTCCCTTATTTTGTCCATAATCGACGATATTCCCACGCTTCCTCTTACATATTCATTTTTTATCCTATCTCCTCTTGTTATCCCACTCAACCATCTAAGCATTCTCGTCTCGTCTACACTCATTCTCTACTCTATTTTCTTATCCACCGCCCAACACTGAACTATACAACACAGCTGGTCTCACTATACTCTTATAGAACTTACCTTTCACCTTCATTGGAATTCTCTTATCACACAAGACACCAGACACTTCTCTCCATTTGATCTACCCACACCTAATCCTATGCTTCGCATCCTCGTCAAAACCCCAGTTCTTTTGTATAAAGGACCCTAAATAATTAAAACATTCAATCTCCTTTATCTTGTTCCCATTTATTGTCATTCCACTTCTTGTTTCATCTACTTGTTCCTTTTCCTCAAATGTATACTCTATATATTCTGTCTTCTATTAACCCTTAATCCCATCTTTTGCAGAGCTAATCTCCACACGTAGAGTCTGATTAATTTCCTCCCTACTTTTTCCTACCAACAAAATATCGTCCGCAAATAACATACACCATGTATCTCCTTTGTAACCGCATCCATTACTACTGAGAACAGATAAGGGTTTAAAGCTGATTCCTGGTGCACACCTACTCTTACCTTCCATTTCTCCACATACACTTTTCACACTGGTATATCATTCTTCATACTTATATATCATATATAAGTATCTTATATACATATCTTCATACTGGTATATCTTCTTCCTATGTTTTTGGGACTCCTTTTTTTATTAGCGCCCACTTTAAAACTTCTTTTGGAACTGTCATATGCTTTCTCTAAATCTATAAACACCATACAAAGCTTTTTCTTCTTCTCCCTATACTTCTTCACAACCTACCTCACACAAAACAGTGGTTTCATAATCAACTTCCCTGACATAAAACCAAATTGATTTTCGGTCACTGACGTCTCTCATCTTATTCTCATATCTATGACCTTTTTCCAAATCTTCATACTATGGCTCATCAACTTTATACCTTTATAATTACTACATTCTTATATGTCTCCTTTATCTTTAAATATCGGTACCACTATACTCTTCCTCCATTCATTTGGCATTTTCCTCTCTATTATCACTTTATTAAAAAGATCTTTTAACCACATTCTATTGATATATTT
>JAIPRN010004071.1:0-17187 GCA_025469175.1 Geopemphigus sp. TES_GeoC_2020 | reverse complement strand
CCTCCTGCGACCATGACGGCGCGACGGAGCTGTCACGCCAAGTGCCTGCCTCTGCCGTTCGGCGACTTCCTTCGCCATCATCACCGACTCGGCGAATCGGACGACGGCGTCCCAGTAGACCTGAGACTTGAGCATGCGCTCGACCAGATCGCCCGGGTCGAATCCTCCAATCCGACGGACTAGCGCGTCCCGTTCACGGTGAAATGCCTCGCAGCGAAAGAGCGTGTGGAACGCGCTGTCTTCCTCACCGTTGTCCGACCCGGCGTGTCCGCAGTGCGAACATTCGGGCGATGGCGCACGACAGATCCAATGCAAAAAAGCGTTGAAATAGCCGTGCCCCGTCAACAACTGCGTGAGGCGGAATGTTATGCCGCCGTGCGACCCCGCCAACCACCGCCGCAGCAAGTCCGGAGGAAGCACCGACCAGGTCCATCCGCGGCCACTGTTCGCGGGTGGGGATTTCAGCCGGTTGATCCGCCGAACTCATTCAGTCAGCGTCCCGTCCCTCATTGCTGAACGACTGGGAGCCAACTGCTGCGACGTTGCCTGGGTCCCAGAGGATAGTTCCCTCGAAGACACCGCTGGCGACCGCCCCTTCTGGCCTCAGACGCCCGAAGGCGCTCTTTTGCCAGCAGATCGAACGGCGTAATTCGAGCGAGAACCGTCACGGCGTCGTAGGACACCGTCGGTACGCACACGCGACATGAAGGGCAGCCTGCCTACCCTTGGAACTGTTTTGTCAGCTCTCATTTCTTCGACCGTCCATCGTAGTGGACTACGCTGGATGGAATACATCATCGTTGGCGTAGCGCGAATGTTTACCCCTATTTTTAAATGTATGTGGAAGGGAGTAGGGACACGGAGCTTAATATTTACGCGTCGATCAAACCGCGTTATAAATTAATTTCCGAGTTACTTCTCGTTGGACGTTTAGTTTCAGTTGTAGCAGGTGCGGAGTGTATTGGATCGTGTATACTGGCTACGAATATATAAAATACGTTATAAATGAATCCGCCGTCTGATTTAACATGGATATAGTCTGTAGATTCGCGGTGCGTTCGTCCCGGACAAGTTTAACGATGTATATTGGAGTTTTTCAAACCGAAACCGTTTAGACGGGAAAAGTACGTGAAATCGTTTATTTTTCTTTCATTTGACTCGCGACACGACGGAATGACCGTGAATAATAATAAATTGTTCGTATATATTAATATTTGTATTGAACTTTCGTTATTTTTCGGACCGCGATTTTATCCATAAATCATCGCCCGTTGTTTTGGATAACGACGACGGTCTCGATTGATTTCTGTTAACCAATAATAACATCATCGTCGCCCATGCGTTTTCGACTTCGGACGAAAATTACGATCTCGTTGTTTTTGTCGATTAATAGAAACGGGTGTAGAAAATAAATACCGTCGATTTATAAATTGTGTTTACGTAGTGTTATATAATATTTAACGGGCCCGACGTTTTAATTGGAATTTAAACGAAAGTCAGATTATATTTGATTTATTTTTTCGTTTTGGATTTTTTTTGGAGGAATAAACAAATTAAAGATAAAACGGACACCGGACGGTATATTGTCGAGACTTTATTACACGTCGTGTCGTATGAAGAGAATTAAACGATTGTTACGGATTAGTCGTTGAGTGTGTAATGTAGTACACACATATATAAAGTACACTTTGTTTGAGAGAATTTTAATCGTTGTTACAAACGAAAATTCGTTTATACGTACGCGTTTAATGTTCAACAAAATCCGGGGCACGAGCGAAAATGTTTTTCGTAAAACGATTTTTTACACGAGAACAGGCTGTCTATATTTTTCGAAAACCCTCGTATAGATATTACAACATAGGTATCGGTTTACGAAGTAAGACGAGATGTAATTCATTGGACAATATGTCGATCGTGCATCGTATTTTCCCCTATAACTCTCTGTCCAGCTTATATGGTAAGCCAACATATATTATTTTAAAAGCGTAATATTTGCCGATGGAACGAGCAAGTGTATTGGTTATACGGTTAATTTTTTTATTCGCCGCTGAATTAATCCCAAATACAAATTTATATTTTGAACGAACGCCGGGGACGAACATTACCCGTTCCCGTCACCCCTATAATCCCTCTCACGCCACCGACGCGTTATAACTTTATATTGCGGTAGATATAGTCGAACACTCGCGTAATAAAAATAAACAACAATAATACAAATTAAATATAAACCTTTATAACGCTAACAATAGTCGGGGCGATATTAAATTAATATTATTATTATTCAGCGGCGCGAAATACATGCACGACGTCTTTTCGCCCCGGTGAATACTATGTGCGCGCGTGTAAATATTTTAACATTTAACATAGTATATTTACAAGGATATGGGTAGTATATACATCCCCGTAGACGATTCCGGTTTCAAATCTTGTGAGCAGTTCTCCCGGGGAACAGGAGAAAACGCTTTTTCTTTTTGTTTGCTATTTAAAAACATATATGCGTCCTAATCTAAAAACCAATGATTAAAATTCGCCGAAACGGTTGCGGAGCGAAATAGTTTCTTTTAATACAATAATAAAACATGTCACGGAACTTGCCACCTATATAATGTTATATATATTATATATATATATATATAATTCTGTTGACCTAAATGATACGCATGTGTCTACATATACACTGTATGTACTTCATTTTGGAATTATGCGACAGTTCTTCGTTATTATTTACAATTTGTATAGATTGTATCGTACGATAGTCTTAAAAAAAAATACAACTTATAAAGCTCATTTTTGGCTTTCCGTTAATAACACGATCGGGTAACGTATTAATATTTATTGTACGTGGAACGGTTGCGTTGTCACGTTGTAATTATTATTTTAAGGACCAGTGACGAAGACAAGAAGAAAAAAAATGACGAACTATCGTCGTAAAAATTAAAATTTTTAGTAAACAATTTTAAACGGATTTTGGTACACGCTGTCGTTTATATATGCAATATATCATGTCGCTGTAATATCATTAACATAATATGATACGCCGTTGTTGGTTTTTTCGCGCATTATTTATTACATATATATATATATATATATATATTTATCGAGAAAATAACGACATTGGCTTTTACGTCGTAAAAACGCACGTATTATGTTCATAAACTCAATTAAATATACGTATATACTCGTATTAATTGGTACTTTGAACGTAACGTCATCTCTATAAGTTTATTATATAATTTCAAGCCATATATATATTGTCGAATTTTCGATAAGTTAACAATCGTTAAATAATTGTTTATTAAACACGTGAGGAAAATCTTATTTTTTGAGTATGGTAATTTTGCGGACTTTTATTTATTTAAAAAAAAGTAGTTACTTTATTTAATTATGTTAGTATTTTATAGTAATAATTTTGGCTTAAGCTTCGAAAAATGGAGATGTCGATTAGCGTATCAAATTACAAATGTCAAACAAAAGATGTAAAACATGATATTATTACAATAAGTTATCCGAGTAACGATTCGTAATGACGGACGGACAACACGGGTCCGTATTCATCCTATTCTACGAATAGAAACCCTAAAAAACGTACCCGAACAAAATATGTCTTATAGTATTTTTTTTGACTACACGACGTTTTCGTCAGACCGAGTGTCCAAGTTATAATATATTATATGTGTATAATATATGGGTAAATTTATGTTTTTTTAAGTCGGCCTTGTGCACACTTTAATGAAAAACCGACACAACGTCGTCGTATACGAAAGTTTTTTTATTTATACTTTATATTGTTATAACTTGTCATCATGAAACGTAGTAATATTTGTCTGGGTTATAATTTTATACGGTTTTTATAATTCGTATAGTTGTAGAGTCGCTAAGAATTTTCGAAAAATATTTCGTTTTTTCGACAAAAATGTATTTGTGTGTGATCGCGTGTTATTGGTAATAAAAAAAATGTTCGACGATACTTTCCAAACGTATTCCGAAAGTATCGATTTTTTTTAAATAACAATATTTAGTTACATCTCGAAAACACATTATTCACACAATTTTTCTGAGCGAAAATGATGAAATTCTATATTTACGTAGACGTGACGAAACACGAAAAATCAATATCGTAACAACAGTGGCTCGTATTATTTTAAGAATATAAACTAACTGTAAATGATAACAAACTTCGGTTGTCACTGCTATTTTGGACATTGCGTAAACTTGTAGACCCGCAGCGCACGGCCGGAATACAATTGCCTATCCGGAACACCGTGTTAATGCCAGTCGTATAATATAAACGTAACGTTATTTTTAGGGTTGGAAGCCGTCGTTATTTTTTTACGCACTTCAGACCCAATATGTGGTTCAAAAGATCAACATGGTTTTAGTAGTCCAATTTCGATTCTGAAAACTCGTTTGGATTCGTCGTTATTGTTTGAATCTAAGGTTATGTAGGAAATTAAATTACGTGTTTTCGCGTTTCGTGGCCCCGTTAAGTATGTTCTATTTTATCGAAATAAAAGAGTAAAATTACAGCGGGATAAACCATTCCCTAACATAGGGGAATGCTTAAAAAGTCCGAATTGTTTTTCGAAATTAGGATCACATTAGAGGAGTAGGTATATTTTTCGCCCGCTTATTGAGCTATTCGCGCTAGGTGCGAATTTATTTTCGGACGAACGTGCAGTGCGTGTGCATGCGCTTATAAACAATAGATACGGAAGATAGATACAATAATTACGCGCATTAACGATCGTTTACAGCGTAAACGTTGTGGTATTCTACATACGGCGTTTTTTTTCTCCGAGCGGAGTATTAATTGAACGGGAAATCTCGTCGAATTAGACTACAAGGTTTTTAGGTGGAAAACGTTTCAAATTTACACCGCTTGTATTAAACATATACTCGTACCTCGCTATCAGTGGTAAGTTACGTTAATAATTTAGGTTATATATATGTAATACGACGTGTGTGGGTAGATTTCAAAATTATCGATGTTACTCCTAAATTTCGTTTTGAATAGATAACAGGTTTTCTAAACAATTTGCTATACTAAATTGATGTCCTTTAACTGTGCCAACGGCGGTATGGGTATTAAAAATTGCGGATAAGTAATATAGATTCCTTTGGTTATATGGACCGATGATAAATATTTTGCTAAATGGGAAAAGGTATTAAATGTTAATTACCGCGATTTTCTGTAGATCTGATTAAAGTATTTCGGGTTCTCTAATAGGGGAGTATGTTCGGTAAAGGCTTACAAATAGTTTACGTCTTTGGACTTTTTGGAAGTTGTAAACGACGGTACCTGTTCAAGTAGATCGCGTTATTGTTTAAAATTTGAGAGCAATTATAAATGTTCGAAATCGAAATAATTACCACTCAAAGTACATTAATGCAAAGTTGATTTACGTGTCGTGAAAAAACACGATTAAATTGTTCACGGTTCACTATTAGAAAATACTATTTTAAATAACGTATAGCCTGTGCTTCTATTTTATACGTTTTGTGGCCATA
Source organism: Geopemphigus sp. TES_GeoC_2020 (assembly GCA_025469175.1). Taxonomy (NCBI): domain Eukaryota; kingdom Metazoa; phylum Arthropoda; class Insecta; order Hemiptera; family Aphididae; genus Geopemphigus; species Geopemphigus sp. TES_GeoC_2020. The sequence continues at coordinate 11,679 of JAIPRN010004071.1, read as the reverse complement.
ACACAATATAATAAAACCAATAGCTCTTTCGCTAAAAATGTATTACTTTTTTTAATTTTATGCGTCCGAAAAGAGTTAATTAAAAGGTAACAAAAAACTTCCGGACCGTACTGTCGAGTCAGTCGACCTGTTTTATAGCTTGGCGTGAAATTACTTTGCGGTTTTGCGATACAAAAAACAATTGTTTAGTTCTTAGAGAAAATTGAAATTGAACTAAACGTTTTTAACGAGTAGCTGAACGAATGATCGACCGGTGTTGAATACGTGCATTATTTATTTATCATGTCCGATAAACATACGACGTAATTTATCGTAGAAAATTTAACCAGAGTTCGTTGAAATTGTTTTTTTTTTTGTCATGATGATTACTCGAGATTCTTACAAATAACTGACATATTTTTCCGACTGTAGAAAGTGTTAGCCTTACGTGAAACAAGAGATTCGATTAAAAAAAACTCGATTTATGAGTACTTGTATAATTTAAATTATAAACTAATATTCGTGGAAAAAGTACGATTTTCGTTGCAAAGTAACTCGTTTATTCTAAACGAGACTACTATTTTTTTTTATCTTAAAACTCAAAGGAAACGATAACTTATTGTTCGTTGATAAAATTTTTATGGCGTTTTGAACAAACCTGAATATACAAATCACGTATCAATTGTGAGAAGTTTCGGGGAACGCGTAGAATTTTACATACGCGCACGGTGTTGTAATATTGTTGGTAAAAGACAACAGCAAATACGCGAGTTCCGTATAAAGGACACGTTCGAAAGTAATAAGATAAAAATAAAAAAACAGCGAAAAAATCTACGGAATTTCAATCGGAAGACGTCACGTGTCGGAAGTGGTCTGTGCGCGTAATTTATGCGCCGATTATACACGCGAGATAAATCGACTAAAATTCGATCGCAAAGGTTTCTATCCGTAACCTGTAGAATACACAATCGATACGTTAACAGAGAACAATTGTGGGAAATTTTCGGATAAAAAATGTAAAAACAATAATGGTTTAGTAATCGTTTATTCGCCAACACAATAATAATGTATTATTTTTACAGAGTTTTGACGTATAGCAACATATAATATACACATATACTAATTAGTATATAATATTATAATATATGCGCACACAAATATTTTTCTATGGACAAACAATAATATCCTAAAACAATATTTAGTACGATAATAAAATAAAACATTTCATTTCGATGAAACCGATTTCCTCTTAGATACAAATTAATTGAATTTCTTCGGCAACATAATATTATTGTAATCGTGTAAATTAACATTATATATTTATATATACGAGTTTCGTTTTCTTTAATAAATACTAGAGAAATACAATTATTTTTGATTAGGTCGTATTTTACATTAGAAAATGTAGAAAATGGTAGAAAAGTAATTTCGACATATAGGTATTATTATTATTATTATTATTATTATATAATGTAGAAAACTGGGCGATCCGTATAAAGACGCTACTTCGAAAATCGTTCAATAGCGTGTTTATACATTTCAGCGATATTCGATTTTTATTCGATAAATAATTATAATAATTACGTTTATCTGTTTTCTAAAAAAATTGTTTGAAGTCGTGTTCCCAGATATTATTTCGTAGTTTCAAAATATATAAATAGCTTAATACAATATAATATATATATATATGTATACGGACATTAATATTAATCACACCGGATCATTGATTTCATTTGCGTATTGACAATTCTAATACTGGAAATGATATGCGATTCTATTATTTTGGAAACAGAATCATTTTTACTATTAAATTTGCGCGTTATTTTTGTCGTCTACACACGTGTCCCGTAAAAAATTTAAAAAATACAAAACCTTAAAAAGCGTTATAAAACTGATAATTATAATATTTTCCAATGCCAACAGAGCGACGCTATATTTTCCGGTTTTTCTTCGTTTTATTCAAAATAACATACAATTACAATACTGTCAAAATCGAAGCGCATTAAATTCCCATTCAGACTTAGCGAACGCAGTCGCGCGAACGATCTACAAATACGTAGCCGCTGTAACAACATATTATAATATTAAGTACATAATAATATATATGTAATATATATATCGTGAAAAAACAGCACCGTACAATCGAAAATCTCGAACCTTTTAGGACGTCAGAATTGTTCAAAACTCCCACCCCCTCATTCGTAAAAAAAAAATTTCAACGCAAATAATAAAAGCGTTAACAAAAGCCGAACATTTTTCCAACGCTTGGCTTACGTTATTATAATATCGCGACAATACCGCGACGGAATATTTAATAACGCGTATATAAAGTATATAAATATTTATATATATATATAAATACAAGTTAAAGCCGTTTCCTCGGTAGTGCGTGCGATATATTAAAAAAAAATTACAAAAAATAATAAAAAGCGATAATAGTATATATATTTTACTGTTCATTCGAACATACATACATGCGTACGTACATATAAGTGATACACACACTACCGTCAGTACCAAAATACTTTCGTAATATTTACTATTGCCGGTTAGGTATAAGTGTAGAAAGTCTACAACTAGTGTATGTATGTGTGTGTGTGTGTGTGTGTGTGTGTGTGTGTTATGTTCGGCGATAGAGGGAGATCTCGGGCAAATGCTTTTATAAACTGCAGGAAGTTGCGTGGTTTTGGGAGTCGGCTAATTTAAAAATTCCATTGTCGACTACGCGCGCGCGTGCGCACACACATACACACACACACACACACACACACACACACACACACGTGTGCGCGCACATTTCGTTGTCTACGCGCGGCGTATAATTGCCGAATTTAATCTCGTAGAACGAAACGATTTCATTGCCATTTCGCCGAGCTGCGTCAAAGTTGTATACACGCGCCGCGCGATTTTACCGCCTGCCGCCGTTGTGTATTCGTGCACATACCCGTTGGTTAACGGTTTATTATTGTTATCAAACGAAAAGAGAAATATATAAAGCGTAGCTCGACAGTGTTCAACCGTTTTGTACGACGGTACAATATATACAAGTGTACGTACCTAACCGGGCCGTGAAGAGTACGACGATGACGTCGTTGTAAAAAAGCGGACAGTCGTTTACGGCCATTAGCAGTGCCGGATGATTAAAAAACTGTTCCGCCGAAGAAAATACGATTAAATCGGATCGGACATCCGTAAATCGACGTTTTAATCAATTTGGTTATGCGTGTTGTATTATAATACACAATACTGTCGATATTTGTACGAACTACGAGAAATTATTCGCGATTTCATCAACCATTTATTATCGGTCGACTATCGTTGATTTTTAAATGGGATACGTTGCTGCATTTACTATTGATCGTCAGTCTAACGGAGATGTAACAACATCGTTCGGAGGTTGGTGTACAAATTGTAGAAAATCGCGTATAAAGTGAGACGCAAAAAAGAAGGGAAATAGTACAATAGTTTGTACGAAGACGGATCGGAATATTTCCTTCGGTCGGTGAAACGAAAAGTCAAGTTGTGTCCCTAATTCTGCACAAAGGGACGGATGAAATATTATTTATTCGTCGGCGGGAACGTTTCGTTCATTTACATTAGGGCGGTCGGTCGCGGGTTTTCGTTACTTTTATTACGTAATAATTCGAATACAATTTCGGAAGTTCGCACGGCGCTCCGGACACGCAACAAACTATATGGTAGCGTAAGCAAGTACGGCGGCAACGGAACGGCTGTAACTATATTATCGCAATAATTAAAATTATTGCGTATCGCGCGCATCGTCGCCGGACTGTCGGAATAAAACGTTCGCGTATTTGTTTTTTAAGATTGAACTTTCGAAACGTTCGTTTTTTTAACACGTCGCGTATTTCGTTAATTTCGTACGCGACCTAACAAAGTCCGAGTCCCGAAGTCGTTGAAATTCGTTTCGGACGTTTGTCTGCCCGTTATGTTGGGGTCCCTAACCTTATGGAGGCGTGTACACTCTACGTCTTCCCGTACATGTTAATACGACGCCGATTGACCCGAGTCATGCCCCCATGCCCTTTTGGTAGATCTTTTTGTAAGATCCGTCGATCTGAAATTTACACGCCGTCGTGCCTTGCCGGCGATCGATATAACGTGGTGGGTGGGGGAGCGGACGGAAAGATTTTCGCCGTCTGCAAATTACGAACGACGCGCGATTGTTATAAACGCGCCGTACGTGCCTAAATTACCGGGCGTCGAGTAAAATACGTTACATGCGTCGACGGGGCTATAATGCGTCGACGGATTGGGGGTACCTTCACTCGACGATTGTTTCGACGTGTAGGAATAACGAATAATAATGTAACACGGAGTAAACGAACATGGTTGGCCTGAAAACCGATATAATATCGCGTATATAAGTTCGTAGCACGCGCGATTTCGCGTGAAACCTATTTTCGGGGCGTATTAATCATAAATATTTGGGATACCATTTTAATTCCGATGTTCCGTTCATTCTCGTCGCGTGGTGTCGAAAATGGCCGCACAACCTATGAATATATATACCGCGTGAAGTTAATCACGGGCATTTCCTTCATATTCACTCGCGTCTCGCGATAATCGGTTTTTCGTAACGAAACTGTCGTCCGGAAAACGGACACGTCTTATACGTTTTTCGTCCGGTGATACGTGATACAGATATATACGCAACACGAGACGTACCCTCATCGAGTAGCGTTTTCACAGATTTTAGCTCCGCCGAATTTACGTTAGCTCTGCAGTAGCGCAACGTTGTCGTTTCGAGTAACGCGGCGTCGGGTAACGTCGAAACAATTTTGAACGACGTCCGTGGTTTTATGGTTTTAAACGTAGGACGCGTTTTGTCCCCTACTCCACGTGAAAAATAAACCGTCAAACGTACACCGTGACGCGTGAATGACGTCGTCACCTGTCGCTTAGACGACAACAATTAGCGATGTCCGTAATTTAATAATTATAATTATGTCTAGCGACGTGTACTATTATTAGTACGATCTAATTTACTCTACGCATATCGTAAAATTCGTTTACTTTTAGGTTTACTATGCGTAAACGTCGATGACGTTATTCGTTCGCGTAAATCGTAAATTAAATTTGATCGTAACTCACTGATCAAAAGGTTAATTTATAAACGAAATAAAATAATACGTATTGGAACCGACAGTGTAGTACGTACGTAGAACCAAGTGTTCGTAAATATAAGAGAACATTTAGTATTTCGCGCCGTCGTAACTTCGGAGTTACCAGTTAGGCGAGTGTCAAAACTCGATCGTTATTAATTTCGATATTCTTCGGTTTAATAGTTTAATTTCGGTAGTGAAAGACGAGGATCACCTTAGGTGACCTAAACATTTTGTCTGGCGGTCGTGTGTAGCCCGTAAACGGCGCCCAGTAATAATGGGGCCGGGGAATTCGTCGGGATATTAAATTTCAACTTTCAACAGTTGTATTAGTATTCAAAAAACGAGAAAAATTACACCACGGTGATACGCGGACGAATGCAGCACGAATTGGCCGTGTGAAATTACAGACCACAGGCGAATGTGTCGACCTTTGACGATGTTAATTAACGACACCGTTATTTTTGGTACGCGAGTTTCCGAACCGCGCGTGTGTATACTTAGATACCTTTCTCCCGGGACCGGGTTGAATTTCAATTAATTATTTTGTTATAACGGACCCGACGATGGTCGTCGGGACGATGATCATCGGCAAGCGTCCATAGGCTAAGACTATAATATACGCGAACACAATCGTTTAACGTCAATAGTATTGGTTCGCCGTGGTATTTAGAAAATTCGCCTACGATATTTGAACGAAATAAACAAACACGAATTTGCGATTAAAAGAAATATGTTCCAAAACACGTGTACGCGCATTTCTATACATTTACGTAACGTTTAAAACGGAATATTTCGCGAATAGAAAGAAATACGGTAATTGGCCGTAAGTATCCGTATAAGTGGATATTACGAATATAATAGAGCGAAAATGAGATTACTAGAAACGATTTCATATATGCAAACACGATACGTACGTAAAAAGATTCGAAGTAGGTGTCTTGCATTATATTAACGCGGGAAACGTTTTTTAAAATTTATTCGTTAGCGCGTGTTAAGACGCTCGCGGAAACGAAACGTAAAACGAACGTTTTTAACGGTCGTATAATACTGGTCGCCTACGAATCATCATCGGTATAGTCGACAATACTGTGGTTCACCCATCACGCGTGTCACGGCCTCGGAACGTTAACGTAACGGACAGCGGTTAGCGGACGGGAGATTGCGTAATAAAAGTCGTCCGACGTAATATTTACGAAACCGGTATAAACGGCCAAGGGGCACCGGAACGGGATTAAGTCCTAACGTCAGTTTCCGGTTTGAAATGTTATCGTAAGTCCGATATTATACTATCCGCTTCGTGCTTGCTTGTGTCACGACACATTTCGTGTGTCTGTATATATATATATATATAATGTTCGTACCTAAGTCTATACGCATTTTTGTGGGAAGGGATAACGCGCGCGAGTTTTTATATTTTTAGTAATTCGTTCCACAATTTCGGTACTTGAAATTAGCATTTTCACGTTCCCGAAATCCAATCGGCGTTTATCGGAAACGTTTTGGAATCCGGGATTTGTCGTTTTTTTCAGAAAGAATACGACCGCGAAAAAATATACCGAGTATAATAAGTAGTCGGTTTTATCACGGCGAATTCGAACCCTTTTTCGGAATACTTATCGCATCCATAATAGATCGATCGGTACGTCGCAAACGGATTAGTGGTAAATTGCTACGATTAATCGCGTAAGTGTTGATAATTGGCAGAGACCGATTGCGCACACAACTGTATACTTAAATCGATGTATAACTAATTATTAAAAAAAAAAAAAATAGGGAAATTCGTAAAAAACAAGCCATTTCGTAGAATTCGAAACGTATTGATCGATTTTTTTGAGTACCGTAATTTGTCGCGCTCTACGCGGAAAAATAAAACGAAAATTTTGCCCTTCTATCCTTCCTTCGCGTAAAGGGGTCCTCCCCCCACATAACCGCGCCGTATTACGTAATTTTAATATTACCTAATCGCGACGAGAATTTCGCGTTTACCCGACGTTGACGAGCAACCAAAAAACGTACACAATATATAACGCTGGCAACCGGCAGCCGTCTCGGCGCGTGGGGGCGATAGCGGTTTTTTTTCCAACTATTTTCCGAGGGACTGGCAGTTGGATAAGGGTGGCCTTTGAGCTGCCCGAGACGAACATCTTAACGTGTTGATGGGTGCGTTAAAGAAAACTCGTCGTTCGTCCACGTCGCAGTGATGATGATTGACACGGCCTGCCGTCGGATCACATTTGTATTCAAATTGTATTTGATCGAAGCTACGGGGACGTAGGAACTGCGTATTATCCGTGACGTGTCCCGTACCGTGCACGGTGCGCACTGTTGTTTGGTTTCGAAACGTTTTTACGGAGATGTCTAAATTATACGGTTTTGTACTTTTTCCGTAGTCGTTCTGTGTGTGCACATTATACTATTGTTATACGCTACGCGCGAAGCCGAAGCGAACGAATATTTGTCGTAATATTATTGTAACGTCGGCGTTATCCGTTCCGATATATTTTACGACTTTCTTTGTATTTGTAATCTAAAACGCGCCGGAACGTACGACGCGAATTTTTTTACGTTCCGTCATTGTCATAGACTGTCGCGATTTTCGTAATTTTTCGGACCGATTCGGGCACACGTTCTCAACAATGCACGTCGTAGAAAACGAACGAAACGTACCCCTCGCGTCGTGTACGCGCCAATGGAACGGAGAGCTTGCCAACTTACGAGAACTTAATCGTTATATAATAGCGGCCGGCCTTCGATTAACGCGGTAATAATAATATAACGAACATAACGTGCGAACCGGTGGGGTCGACCGCGCGAACATTCGAGCGCAACAAACAGACAACCGGTATGATTTATTCGAAAACCGCGCGCGCAATAACGAACGCGAAGCGGCGGCGGTGGCAATGGAGGCTTCAGTGAGTATTTACGTAACCAGTATTTTTTGTGCGCGGTAACAGTCGTTTCGTAGTCACCCCTCCGAGTCCAACAGGAGTTCGTCAAAATTATACATTTTCGTGTCCGTTAGTAATACACGTGTGTCACACGTCACAGACAAAATTAATATTACGACAATAAAATTGGTCAACAAAAACTTGACCGTACACTACACGCATGCACGCACCCACACACATTTTTATCTTTGAGCTTATGTTGTATTTATGTTTAAAATACGCGATAAAATTAGTATTATATTCAGTCTACTTTAGTTATTTATCGATTTATAAAATACATATATATATATTTATTTATTTATAAATAGAGTCACGTGTAGTGCACGCACATACTCGTATAAAATTTATACGTTATAATAACGCGCGTACTCCGATCTATATATATGTATCAAGCACCTCGACGATAAAACGCTATCTTAACAAGTACAACATTATTATTACACAACTCGTAGCGGTAATAATAATAATAATAAACACGAATAGTGTTTCGTTTCTTAACCGCGTGGTATATAAATAAATAAATAAATATATATATATATAATAAATATAATAAATCACGGGGATATAATATAGGTACAACAAAGCCACGTTCGTGCGAGCTGTAAGGAAAGAAAAATCATATTCGTGCACATAAAAAATACGGTAACATTAAGGCTACCGGGACCGCTGTATTATCTGTCCGAAAATATCTTTAGACGATGCCTACAACAATTATAGCCGTCGCGTGTTTCCCCGTACTATGGTTTACAATATATTAGCGTGCGAATTTCACCGCGCCCGTCGTCATTGTCGCGATAATAAAATCACGCGGCCCGATCAGCCGAAAACCAACCGAAATCGTTCCAATTATTCGCCCGCGCGTTTAATATGTAGGAACGTTGTTTACGCGAGTACACCGGTGCGCCTAAACTTATTGTCACGTCGGCGTTGTTTTCCCTACGAGGTCTACCCAAAATGTTCCGGGACTTAATTTTCACGTATTTCTTACGAAACGTTATCCCCTTCGTCGCTTGTTTAAAATTCTACCGACGGTGTTTTCCACCATCGTTGGAAGTTTGTAGAAAACGCGTCCCCCTCGATTTCTGTTCGAGTTGTCGCCGCGGCGATTTGTGTTTTTATTTCTTTTGTCGCGCCGGACGTTCGTCCTCGAGGGAGAATTTATGCTCGGGGAATAGAAACGATTCAGTAAGATCCAAACGAGATCAAACTGTTTTGGCGGCTAACGAAGGACTGTGCCGTCCCACATTTTCCCTCGAAACAACAAGGGCCGTGTGAGCAGGAGCGTTGTCGCGGTGTAACACCCGTCGACCGTCGTTCCAACGTTCGGGTGCTTCGCGAAATCGGTTCAAAACATCGAAAATAAACGCCGTCGATTGTTCGACGTTGTGAGAGGAATTCGCGATGAACGACAATATCCTCGGAATCGACGCATTTTTGGCGCATCGAACGGTTGACGACATGATGATGCTCTTGAGCGGCGCGTAACGTTCGAAACGTTTTTGCGAAAGATTTCTCTAATTTTATACGCGGCATAATGTTCATACTATTCCGAAGTTAAAAAAACGTAATCAAAACGCTTTTATAAAAATTAAAAAAAAAAACCGTAACTTATAACGAATTTACGTTATCGGCAATGTGTAGAAAGGAGTTTGGTTTAAAAGAAACGCTTGCAACCACATCATTTAAACAGTCCCGGAACCATTTGATCGGACCTCGTGCATTTCGCGTAATAAATTTATATACGCGCGGAGGGACGGCGATGGGATATGGGACGTGAGTTTTTGGCCGAAGCATGCGCGCCGCGGACATATTTTGGTAGTTTATTGTGGACGAGTCGTTTTGTAGGAACGTAGTCGCGGGTGCGTATAAAAATTGCGCGTTATTAAAAATAGGCGCGCGGCGGAAAACTCCCGCGTACGCGACCCTATTATTATTATTATTAATAGTGTAAAGTTGACAGCACGCTGCTCGGCAGAGAGTCGCGATTTCGTTTTTCGTTTTTTTTTTGATATGTCTGGAATAATACGATCCTGCGATATTACGGAGGTGGATTTTCGGGGTCAGGACGCGATGAAAATAATTGTCGCGACGTTATTTCTAATCGACCGTTATTGGATATTCGAATACGACCAGAGGGCACCCGATCGACGGACAATAATGCGATTACATCGGTGTACGGCGCGAAAAACAAATTTCGTTTAGACGTTAACGACGTTCGATTAATTACGAAATGTTCGGTTGTCCGGCACAACGTATTAATAATTACTACATACATTTTACCCCGTAAACTGCATTTAATAGTGTCGTCGTTCGTTAGGTAAGACGGTCGAGAGCGCCCTACGACAAGGGCATTCGTTACCTATTGAAACGTCGACCTAATATGTACTTAACTTATAATTACGAGTAAGAGTAAGAACTATTGTAAATCAATCGTGACGAGACGTCTCTCTGCGTTTCGATAACTAAACGGTAAACACGTTGTCGATAATACGTATTATAATACACGGGCGCGGTGGCTTCGTGGAACGTTGCGTGTAGTACGCAACACGCGTTTGTTACTTTTTAATAAAAATACGCGGAGCGCGCGTTCGGTCGCGTTTTCGCGGTACAGTACGGTATATAATGTCTGTGCCGGCGGAGGAAAAACAATACGAATTGTTTCTTTGGATTTGTACGCCGAAGCGCAATTCCGTTCGAAAACGCGGAGACAAACCCATTTGGCCGTGAGCGTTAAAAAGGACGACTGTACATTCGCGGCAGTGGAAAACTGATCCGCACGAAAGGGCGCAACGTCGACGGACGTCTTGGGTACGCGTTATTCGTAACGATCGAATTTAACGTTTAAAAAAAAAACGTCACCTTACCACGTACGTTTTACGCTTAATAATATATCTTAATGTAATAACTCGATACTACGTAAACTCGCGCGTCCTATGGACCGGACAGCTTTTTGGTTACCCCTCTGTGGGTCTGTTGTTGTTGTTCCAGCGAACTTTTACACATCAACAGGTTCTTGTACGCTTGCCGGTACTCGGAGCTCATGACCACGTAAATAATCGGGTTGATGCACGTGGTCAAGTAGATGAGAACGTACGCGGTGATGTTCAGAACGTGCAACCCGTCTAACTCGTGCGACGTTTTGCTTATGGTGATCGGTAAGTAGCACGTGACGAACGAGGCGAATATCACGAGGATCATCTTCAGCAGCTTCTTGTCCTTCGACGACATCCTGTCGACGCCGATGGCGCTTTGTTTCCGCGTCCTGGGCGACACGTCGTCTTTCGTCTGAAATACCTGTGGAGACAATACGTTATATGCGTACCGCGCGTACATAGCAGGGACCGGCTGAGATAGGCAAAGTCGTTTGGTCTCTCGATTGTTTCGGTATTTCGTGGTTAACGTTTTTCGTTTTACGCGCGCGTCAAGTCACGACAGCGTACATTTATTGGTTGCACTTATTAACGTAATTCGAAATGACGTGCTCCCCAGACGAACAGCCGGGAAAGTCGTGTCGGGATTCCAATGGTATAATCGGCGCCGAATATTTGGCGAAAGGAACCGAGTTATTGAATTCTACGCGGTATTACGAAATCTTAAAAAAGCTTAACAAAAAAAAAAAAACC
>JAIPRN010004070.1:0-17188 GCA_025469175.1 Geopemphigus sp. TES_GeoC_2020 | reverse complement strand
TGTTTCGCTGGCGACGAATTTCCATACGCAATTTATTTATTAACGTCGATCCGACGAGTACAACGATAGAATCGACGTATTTAGTTCGTTTTCGAAATTCGCTATCTATCTAAAAATTTCAGTTTCGAAAACCAAATTTGAACTTTTTTTTTAAAACAATTTACCAATTTTCTGATTTCTTTTGTAAACGGAAAAGTCAGATAATCGTTACCTGATACAAATTATCGTAAAGCGATTTCCAATTTCGCACTAACCGAAGCGTAGCGAATTAATATTTTGAACGCGAGATTTTTCACGCTACTTTAAGTTAAATTAAAATCTTAAAAAAATATCAATTACAAGATTCTTATTCTAATCATTTTACGTATATAAATAATTTTTTAGATTTTTCACACTACTTTAAGTTAAATTAAAATCTTAAAAAAATATCGATTACAAGATTCTTATTCTAATCATTTTACGTATATAAATAATTATATATATATATATATATATATAAACTTTTAATAATTATTAGTTATAAATATTAATAATGTATAAATCAGAATATTAATGAACCAGAATTTATCTATTTACGAGATTTCGACATTTATATAAAAATACGTTTAATTAAAATATCGTGGATATATAGATTTAAAATAATTACGTATGCCCATAAAATGTGTCGTAATTAGTTTTTTGTTAGAAAATTGTACAAAATTAATCGATCCGAGTTGGCCGTTTATCGTTAAACGTGGACAATTTTATCACAAATCACGTTGTTTCGTTGAGCGAAAAGCGCTTTACGAGAAAACCGCGCGTATTTCGTTAGTTTTCTATCGGATATTGTTATTCGCCATTAAGAAAAAGACGAGTGGGCCCCCGCGTTGCACTACGGATCCCGATTTTACGCGAAAGAAAAATAGCGCCAGATAAAAAACGCGTTGGAAAAATACGCGAAATTCCCAAACACAATTCGGAACGTGTTAAACGACTTTCGAACTGGAATTTCAAAAATCGAAAGCTACGAAAGTGTGACGGTATTTCGAATGAGGAACGCGAACGACGAAAAGAAAAACCGTACGGAATCGTCCGACGATTCTACGGGGTGTGGAGAGAGGGTTTTGGCAGCGAGCGGCAAGTTTTGGTCCTAAAACAACGCGATCGATACAACAATTTACACGGGCAATTTGGACGAATTTCCCGTTGTTATTACAACGTGGTAACCGTAAGTTTCGTTAATCAAGCGCGTGTGTATATATTAACGTGTACGGTGTAACACGCGAAAACGTGCACGGCACGGAGTAGTACAACCCGAACATAATAATTACGCGGCGACGGAGGAGGAGGGCGAGAGGCGTGTTGTAATTATCGAATTTGAAAGCGAACACGTCGACGAAAAACGAATCCTAACGGAAATATCGTACGGCGGTGAACTCGACACACTGTTTCGCGGTCGTCAATATATATATATATATATATTCTTTCTTTCGGATTAATCGCGATTATATAGTTGGCGTCTGGTCGAAATTCCGATACGCCGAAACTCGTTTATTTCGCGCTAACGCGAACGCGACGTATTAAAAAAGGGAAAACTCGCCTAACCGCGTGCACGAGCGCGCCAACCACCGGAATTCCGGCGGCGCGTTCCGTTTCGGCCGTCGGCCAGTCTGATCCGAAATACTACCGCACGTCGCGTATGTAAATGTAGCACGCGCGCGTGTAGGTTACCCTTATTTACCTACGATTTCCAATTAGTTATGACCGTATATGCCGCGCGCTCGTTTTCTTTCGCCCGCGCCTCGATATTATACGTAGTTCGCGTGCCGACCCGCCTCTACAAACGTGTACATTTCGGTCCCGCGCCCGGTCGAGTCGACGCAAATTGCCGACGTACCGGACGAATTTCAATCTCGAACGGACCGAGTACGGGCGTCGCGATTACCGTTGTTTTGTACGCGGACGGAGTGCGCGCCCGAGCACGCGTTCCGTTCCTAATGTATTCGTTCGACGCGTTTTTCGAAATTTCCCAACAACTGCCCGACTCCCTAGAAGCCAATTTACCCCTTTAATTCGTTCGTAATTACGTCGGTAAGGCTTGTGGTACGTGTACACATTTATTCACGGACGATCGACGAAATGCCTTTCGTGATCCATACATACGAAACGGTGCGTTTCTCTGGTCGTTTTACAGGCGTCCGATAAGCCGGTGGGAATTTCGGCACCGAGGCCTTAAAAAAATAATTTTCCGAACCTATCGTTATTAGTTAATTCGATGTACACATCCGCGTAAATAACTCCGATACCGCGAACGAATATAAATATGTCTTTATCGTTCCGGGTGTTTCCGATTCGGGACTCGGGTAACCATTTACGGTATTATCATTATCCTCGGGGTCGGTATTAATGTTGATAGTTCGTACAGCGTCAACAGCGGCCGAAATTTGTCGGTCGAGACTACGTTGGATAGTTTTTCGTTTCGATAAGGCGTCGGAGACTGAACGCGAATGCGTTCGACCGGATATGTTTGACAATTGAGAAATCGACGTTAAGGGGAATGGATTCGTGGAGGAAAAATAGTTTTCGTTCGAATCGTTATGTATAGGAACGACGCGCTTGTATTAATGATGTCGTCGTTTTTTAACGCCGCGGGGTAATACCTAGTGCCGTTTGGTTTATTTTTATTCACCGTCGTGCCGATTGTTGCGCGCTGTCCCAATCGCCCGTTAAATAGGTGAGACGTACACCGACCGCAAAGGCGCAGTAACCACCTTCTACTATAACGATACGAATGCCTTAAACGTCGCTAGTTAATTAACTATTGTTAATTAAACTTAAATTAATAGCTTTACGTAAAATCGGGATGTCTGACGCTCGCTAGGTATAAAACGATTTTTTCGGTAAAAACGAAATACGTGCGAATATTGAACAAAAAAAAGAGCTAAAAACAACGTGGACGACATTTGTTGACAATCGGAGAGCGGCGTGAATTCGTTTCAAAACTGATTGTTTTTGTGTGGTTCCCCTTGATAACATTAGTGAAAATCGTCGTGACGGAGTAGTCTCCGAACTAAATAATTTAACGAGATTTAAATTGAAGCTTAGCTTAACTATCGAAGAGTAAGTTCCATATAATATATATATTCTACAATATCGGTTCTTGTTCATTTTGTAACCGATTACACAGTTTCATTAACCGAAGACGCGTTGGTAATTATTTTAAAATTCGAAAGGTAAACGATACCCAATAGCTTACTACAGTTTTCGAACATGGAAAAAGGTCGAACAAAAAATGTTCGAATATTCCGTTTAGAAATGTCGATGGTAATATTCGTTGTCGATTATTTAAAAAAAAATTTGTTTCCGAATTTATAAGGAATTCCGTATAGAAATTAACCGTCGACCCAGCGGACCGTGAACTTCCGTGGCAAATCGTCAGTTCCGTTAATACGCGAAAACCTGAAAACGTTTTAAAATACGATAACCGAGGGGATTTCAAAAATATTAATTTACGAATTCTCAAAGAGAAACGTACACACAAAACATTGAACAGCTGTGGTCGTGCGTCTGAAAAATGTAAGCTAGATATATTAATTATATCGTCGCTTAGCGACCGAAAAAGCTTTCTTCGTTCGTCACGTACCGAATTCGTCGCAATTCGATATCGCGCGACCGGCCGTGGACCACCTAAATTCGGAACAATATTTGTTTAAACCCGAAATTTTCGAGGATGGACGACCACTACATCAAAATGACGATCTCAGTGGCCACTTCAGGTTCGCATTAGGCAGAAGATATTGAGGGGGAAAAGACGAAATTATTCGAATATTTCCGGACATTCGGTGATACACCCGTGCATGATCAGGTTCTACGAAATAGCGGATATAATCGACGAGATAGTGGAAATTCGCAGAAATGATAACGAGACTTATGCGGAAGTCGATTACGCGGTAGGGTTTTGTAACGTGACGGTGAAGGGATTAGACGCCGACCTATGCGCGGAACAGTGTAACTTAGAAATTTTTCGGATGTTGCAAAGATGGTACGGGTACGACGTATTTACGATGGACGAGGACGAATTGAGTGGAGTAGATGGGAACGGAGAGGCTATTAAGGACGCGGTTACGATGGAAGGAATGGAAACGAAAAACGTAGACGAAGATGAAGGAGTGGACATGTGTGATAACGAACAATCGTTGATCGATGACGAGTTTACGACCGAGAGCGACGAGAATGAGTGTAGGAGAATCGATTCGATGGCACTTAGCACAGACACGAAACGGTTGGATTGATATGGTTGAGGAGTACGAGACGGTTGAAGTGGCGAAACTGGCTGAAGGTAATGGATCGGACAACGACGCGACGTCTAATGTCGGACAACGAACAATTTTCTCCCGGGTCCGACGTTGGGTCGCGAAGAGGTTAAAAACGGTCACGGTCTGCTGTAGCGGTCCACGGGGACACGGTCGGTCCGCTAACCACCTCCTACCGCGAGCGATGTGAACGTCACCGGTTGATCCGTCTCGTCGGGAAGCGCTGGACGTTCCTCGTACGCGGTCGGTTGGGTCTTTTTTCGGGTTTTTGCTTCGTACGTTTTATTGTTGGAAATTTTTTTTATTTATCTTTATTTATTTCGTGTACTCGCTATATCTATTTAATTTTTTTTTCATTTATCGTAATCCGTTGTTTGTATCAATCGTATTTATTTAACGACTTTTTGGTATATCGTTGCATTAACTCAATTTATGTGCGTGTTTTTTTTTTTTTTATTTTACTGTCGTAGAATTTATATTGTAAAAACGTGAAACAAATAAAAATGTAAAACGTATTTACGCATAAAATGACTTGGCAATAACGTTAAAATATCGTATATTGGTAGGTATGAAGCAATAATAGCACGTTAGTTTGTAAACAAAACCTAATACGATATACGATCCAGTAGACCGTAAACGTAAATAAACGTTATAAGTGGCCAGTATTAATATAACGAATATATTTTACACACGGTCTCCCGGTTATCGTAACAATTGAGAGCAAACCATTGCAAGACACGGGGTGTTCGCTGTGCAGTGAGCGGTTCAACTAATTCGTCCGTCGGTCTAATAAAAGATTCGCGTTGTGCGCGGACGCGCACCACGCCACGCCGTCCTGGCGTGATCTCAATGACTCGACCAAAAGCGATTGCCTTTTATAACCGCCGTCGTCAAATATCCCCGAAAGTGAACGTGTGTGCCTGTTTGGTCGGTGTCTAGCGACCACGGGGCGAAATGCGTTCGAAGACCAAAGACGTCGTCGTCGAAGTTCAACCTTTCGTTCAAATATTTTACGATATTACGTATATTTATCGATGTACTTACGATATTTTAAAAAACTAATGCCGAGCGCGTAAAACGTGTACGATATATTATGGAGAAGAATGGACGTAATAAATTTCGACGACGACGTGGAAAACGGCCGAGACGCGCGTAAACACGGACGATCGCAACGTGATCGAAATGGCGAATTAAAAGTAAACGAATCCGAACGCTCGGGGATGTATAATTCGGAACAATATACTTAATAAGAATAGCGGGACGATCGAAAAAAAATAAAAAAACGCGTTCTATAAAAATTCCGCGACACTAGCGATGTCTGTACATACATCCCTGGAACATTTTTTCGGTTTTTACGCGTTATTCGGCGCGGTTCGCGACGCTCAAACGATCGAAACGTTTTTCGCAAAACTATATATAATACGTTATCTCTCAAAATCTCTCGTGTGTGTGTGTATATATATGTATATATATGGTGGTGGGTGGTTAGCGAGCGATCAGTAGAACGAAATTTGTATTTATGACCGAAATGTGACTCTCGTGTGTGTGTGTGTGTGTGTGCATATATATTATATTATGTGGAGTAATAGGCTTTTCTCAGACGTTACGCGTTTCCTAAGTACGAACTACGGTATATATATATATATATATATCGAAATCTATTTTACCGTGCCGTATAAATCATAAACCGATAATTGCGTTCGTTACACGGTTCCGATGACACTCGGAATATAACGTATTACCCAACCGGGAAATCGACCGTAAACACTATTTTACCGAAGCTCAAGAACCAATATATTCCGTTCGACGGACGTAACAACGGGTTAGGTATTTTTTTTTTTTTTAATAGAATATCTAATAGAACCTCGCGGTACGATTATCGTACGTTAGAAATGTGTTTTTCGTCGCTCGAGATAAAATCCGTACTACCGATTTGAACGAATCGGTTTAAAACAAAAACGATCGAAGCTAAGAAGATAAGCCGCCGATATTCTACGGGTTTGTTGCGTTTGTTCCGAAATGTACGGCATTTTTTTCGGCGCGATCATTTCGTCTATCGGGCACACCCAGACGTCATTTTTGTGGCCATCCTACAGCTTCTCTCGTACACAACCGACGGAAAACGTTTTTACATTTTTCGTAAATTTCGAAAATCGTTTAAGGACACTAATCGACTATTCCTAACGCAGACCCATTGTTTTTTTTTTACTTTCGTAATAGTCGCATAATACGGCTATTTCGGATCTCGCGAATATTTAAAACCAAAGTCCGTACGTTACCGACGCGGTTCCATACCACTAGATCAATTTGCGCGAAATTTCGTATGCGAGGGTTTTCGGACACGACGAACGTTTTGGCGATATCTATTTTGCCCGGTGTTGACGACCGCGTGTACCTCGCGACGGGAAATGTGTTTATTACGACGTCGCGTCGTCTTAGATACAGAAATTCGATCGAATCGGATGCAAACAAACGACATTTCGGTTCGTGTATTTCAAACAAGGTTAATTCGATGGCCGATCGCGTCGCGAAGCGTTACGTACGCCGTCAAATCGACTTGCCGAGCTACGTCTCAACCGGCGAAAGAAAAAGGCACTTCGGAAACGGACGAGTATAACGGGAAACAAGATTGGAAACCGTCGTGCTGCACCGCACGAATGGCGCGTTCCATTACCACGCTAATTATGGTTACGATCTTCGTTCAAGCGCTGCTGTCGTCGGAGAAACGGGCAAAATTACGAGCGCGTAATTGCGGTGCCCTCGGGTGTACGGACGAAGCACCGGGAACGTGGGTGGAAAAGTGAAACTGCCAAAATTAGATTCACCGCCCCGAACCATTATCAACTTAGGTATCGGGCAACACGAGCCGGCCGAAACATGTTTCTCGGCAAACATACGCGAGCACAATTCGTGCGCACGAATGACGTCGTCCGGTGGGGGGCGATTGTCGCGCGCAACGTTCTAAAGGCAATCGAATTCTCTCAACGGAGATATGTATGTGGCCCGTTTACGCACGGGAAACCTGCCGGTTTATTCGTGTACGCGCCGGACGGAACACCGAAAACCGTGTAAACGCTTCGATTATGACGGCAAACGCTGTTGGTCTTCGGGCGGCGTCGCAACGAAAAAATCGACAACAAAACTCGCCCGCGAGTGACGAATAAAAAATTGATTTGTAAAAAAACACCTGCCCGACGCCGGTTACGATACGTTCGAGGTTATGGATATTTTTTCGACGGTGTAAAAATACTAAACGTTCATTTTCTTCGCCCGAAAAAAAAAGCACGTCTCGACCGTTATAAACGTACGAAACGTTTATGGACGTACCTGCCAAATACTCTTCCACAGAGTATTATTGCGCGGAGAATACTCGTTCGATTAACATTCCCTCCCCTCTCGAACCGAATCCGTCATAAACTTTCGACGTTTAACGAAAATTAGCGACGACGCCGGTGAGTACTTCGCTTCCGACGAACGATTGCATTCGATTTACGAAAATGGTTTACGGGTAAAATACTACGGGTTACGTTGGACTCGACGTACGGACCGCGGACAGTAGCGCTAGGCGATTTAAAGGCTCAGCACACGCCGTTTTTCCGTTCGATTAAAACGCGTAAGAATCCGTTTAACGGATAAACTGTACGAATTTACGGAATTTACGCGATCGCGTGACCTACTTATCGTGCACAATTCGAAACGGTCGAAGCGATACGAGCGCGTTTTGGTTTTCGGGTTGGGTATAACGGGTTGTGGACTGGGGGAGACGGAACAATGAAATCGTCGACTTTCGGATTCGTCGGACGTCTCTCATAAATTACGCGCCGAGCACGACGGCCGCCGCCGAGTCGATATTCGATATACGCACGATAATCGAACCGCGCGATTGTGACCGTTATTATTAATACGCCGTACATCAAAGTCGGTCGACGATTGATTTTGGAACGAAACGAATCAAAAGCGTCCGTTCATCGGGACCGACGACGGGGGCCGCGGCGAGTTGGATGGACAAACGACGCGAATAGCCGTCCGGGATGGGGGTAAGTGGGCGAACGTGAAGGGGAGGAGCCCGTTTAAAAGTCAATTTCTAATCTCGCGGAGAAGTGGTTTTCGGTGGCCAAATAAAACGCACGACCGTGAAAATCGGTATTATACCCCGAACACGTTGTTGGCGAGTGAACGCTTTTTCGGGGACAAAAAAACGAGAAATACGCGCGTTTGAAAATTAACGAATCGTCGTTTTCCTTCCAACGAAATCCGTAAAACAGAAACTTTATTCATTTTGTCGGCGAGCGGAGCGGCGGTGTGTGTCCGTCGGTTGAACGACGCTAAATATTCCATCGGACGCCGTATCGTTTCGCGTATTTTCGCGGATATTACTTAAATATCGTAACACGCGCGTACATCATTATTTACATTCGGTGTTTAAAGTTTTACCGAAAACGGCGAGTTTAGGAATCCGAAAACACTAATTGAAGTAGTATATAGCACGCCGTATAACGTACGGTAAGTATACTTTTAAACAACTCCTACGACGAAGTTACGTCCTATTGAAATTATTTAGAAACAAGGTAGGCGGCGGCGGCGGCGGCGATTAGGGGTTATTTAATGTTTGCGCTCCGGCATAAGTTGAGACGTACCGGAGTAAATAATCTGGCAAAAGTTCGAAAGTGTACGGCCACGGTTGGGCGGTACTCGGTGTTTGCGGGCTAGGGACGAGTTGTTGCGCCTGTTGGAAACATTACGCCGACGTAGCGTGGGCGCGCGGACGTATTAAATATATATTTTTGGATAAACGGAATTATGATAAAAAGTTGTTTATCCAATTACTCGCGTACACGGACGAGGGGGGCGGCGCGATTTACGGAGATAGTTTAGTGGGAGCGCGCGTACAACTTTTACTTTTCGATTTGGAAAATCGTAATTTAAACGTGCGACGACGGAAAATCCCGTTTCGACGTTTACGTTACAAACGAGCGGAACGCGTATGGTTTATCGGGAATTAAACGTTAGGTCGTTCGTAATTGTACGTATTTATTAGACGATCGAAAATTAACGCCATCGAGGACGGTAAATTCGTAAACGTCTTTTTTTTTCTAAGTAATTGTTAAAAGTAAACGTTCGTACGAAATATGTACGATAGTTTTTCTCACATAAACGAGAAACGGTTGATGGAAAATGATTTCGTATATACGAGAGACGCGGGCGAATGTCGGAAATTCCGTTTAGTTTTTTTTTTTTTAATACGAAACGCTACCAGAAGACCCGCGCGATTTACGATACGATAATTTCGAGCGAACGTGTACGTACGTTGGTGGTACGTCGTTTCCGAAAAAAACGCAAATACTAGAAAATGCGATCAACGACGTTTATTCGTGCGCACACACACACACGTGTATAGATATTTCGTAATAGAAATTGTACGAAGCTGTTTTGTACGCGTCGCGTTGTCAACGATAAATAAAAACGTATATATTGTACACACGACCACGTAAACCGTATACGATTTATTCGAAATCGGTTTCGGGTGAAAAACGAACGGCGATTCGCTTTTCGCGATACCGTTACCGGCGAAAAATATACAATCGCGTCGGTACAGTTCGAGCGGCCAACGCGGTTCGCTATACGAAAACGTCGTCGACCGTATCGCATTTTTACGTAGGTTTTGTTCGCGGACGCTCGTCTCCGATTTTCGTGTGATGGCCAAGTCCAAACTCGTTTGCCGTTTGATGTGTTTGGTAATCGTGGAAATCGGCGAATCGCTCGGGTTCTGTCCGCGGGACGAAGAAGCCGGCTACAACAGGCTCGTGGACGCGATCGACGCGGACATACGCGCGCTGGTGAACTCGACGCGCAGGGACGACGACGAGTTCGTGCGGCCCGACGGCGGACATTTGGAACACGTGTTCAGGAACAGATCCGATTTGTTCGCCGGGGTGCCCCGGGAAATATTGGTGTCCGGCCTGGAGCTGAAAGAGGACCTGACGGCTTTAAGCGAGTCCAACTCGACGCCGCCGTCTCCAACGCCGACCCGGTACGCGACGACAATGGCAAACGTTCGCGAATTCGTTTCCGGCCGTCCGAGACCGTCCCCGGATCCGAAATCGCCTCCGCCGACCGCTGTTCTTCCCGTGACATCCCGGCGGAACGATGATCGGCCGCCCGATGTCAAACTTCCCGTGTCGTCACCGCCACCGCCACCGCCGCGTACAACGACAAAGACAACGACGACGACGACGACGACGAATTCGAAAACCCGACATTTGTCGTTTACGACGCATTTCGTATCGCCACCGGTCGACGATTATTACAACGACCAATTCTTTCGTTATTTGTAAAAAAGAAAAAACGTTACGCGTAATTCCTTATACGTCGCGAAAAATGCGTATACATTCGGAAAACCCGAGTACAGTAATCCCCAAGAGTTTACTTATTTCGCGGGTACAGTTCGTAAAAAAACTAAAAATACTCCCCGCCCTCCCCGAATATCACCTCGAAGTACGAACGTCTATTGACGAAACTAGTCGATGGCAGAAAGATTTACGAATAAAAATGGCGTGTTTCTCACGCTATTCGTAAACGTTTTCATCGACTCGCCCTCGGGTAAGGTTAGTAAAAAAAAACGTTCGTCGAACGTCACGCACTTCTGTTCCGTCGACCGAAATTCCGAAAGTCAATCGAACTCTAATCATCAGTGACCGGGGGGGGAAGGGAGGCAGGTCGGGCTTGTCTGCCTATCAACGAGCGCCCAAAATACGCAATTTCGATGGACCGATGGATTGTATACAATTGTTTTTCGCGCTTACGAAAATCGACGAAACGTGAAAACGACGCGAGTGTTTAATCGATAAACGTATACGAAAACCACGTGGCCGGGGTGGGAGGGGGGAAACTCCACTCGGAGAAATTAGCCGTTACGTTTACCGCGCGGACGGCGTGTACGATTTCCGATAATATTACGACGACGGTGGTGAAAGAAAATTCGGGACGACGGCTAACGCGTTATGTAGACGTCGAAATAATAAATTCCTCGTTTACTACCGAGTAAATCTAGCGGAAGGATTAAAAAAATTACGCGACGTTAAACGAACCGTATTAAGCGAGACGACGTAACGACGGCCGGAAGCGTTACGGGTGTATATTGGCCGCCGCCGTGACGTCTCCGAATCGTGGTTACGGATAGGAGCCGCGAAGTCCGTTGGCGAACTACCGGGGCGGACGTACGCCGGCTAAAAAGCCGACCGGTTTTTTCGGCCCGACGTGACATACGCGACAGACTTTAACGAGACGTCCCGTACTTAAACCGAGCGCCGTCTCCGAATAATAACGGTACGAAATTCGGCGGGCGACACGCGCGCCGCTGTGGCGTTCAAAAACGGACACAAAATCGGAAACCCACGGACAACACGGTCGTCGGGTACGTTACATTCGGGCCGCGACATTTTTTTAGTATTTCGTGAACGTTCTTTTTTAACGAATTTCGGTACTCCGCTCTTTTTACGAATTTCCCGTAACCTCCACCCATGAGTAAACAATTCACGTTAAACCGCGCGAGTAACTCACCCATGTGCGAAACAATTTTAGCGTAACGTCACCTATTAGCAAATAACGTAATAAAGAAGTTTAAAAAAACGTAACAAATACGAGCGAAATATTACGTCACGAACGAATTAAGTCCGTTCCTTCGTTTTTGGCCACGAAACTGTACGTTTCCGGACAAGCTATTTTTAATTAAAAATAAAAATCGTTATATTACCTTGTTTTTTTGGAATCGCGCCTAACTAAACTTTCCGTAATATTACAAAACTTTTATTACGCGAAATCGTATTTTACCGACACTCGTTCTACAATTATATACAATCATCTACTCAACACACAGAGTTTAAGATATTAATTTATTTAATATTTACAACATTTAAGATATTTATAAAATAACACGACGTTTAAAATTAATCACTAACAAGTGAAAATATAATATCGTAGGGCGTTTGAATAAATAAAAAATGGTATTTTATTTGTTAAAGCTATTAACAATTTTGAGCGCGAATCTTAATTTTTATTTCATTTTCCAATCAATTATATAATAAAAATTGTTGTTAATTAATATAAGAAAGCAGCACAAGTGCAAAAACCTAGTGGTTGACATTAACGTTTGATGTAAATGTGATAAAAAATAATTGGTTTTAAAAAAAATTCGTAATTTATTGTGTATTATATAATTAGGTCGTCGTTCTAAATGTGACTAATTTGATTAAAATTAAAATAAGACACAAATTCGAAAATAACACGAAATATTTTCCTATAATTATATTATATCCGTTAAAATCTAAACAGTATGTCAACTGGTAATGATCAATAGGTCAACTCGAGGTAAATATTTTCCAAATTGTATCAAAATAACTCAAAAAGACTTCCGTTAACAATGAATTCATTATGAATTTCATAATTATTCGCAATGTTTTCAAAAACAAATACAAAATTATCCCATAAAAGCTTTTATTTATTTTCAATTTTTAATCGACAAAATACATATTTGTTAAATTCTTTTAACAGAATGTCATAAACAAATACAGATTTACAAACTTTACACGTATACAAACAACTTGACGTTTCAAATCAATAACTTCTTCTGCAGAATCTACAATACAAAATAAATTAGAACAATATTTAAATTTATTTAAGCGTTAAATATTAAACATTTCCTTAAATATCGATTAAATTCTACGAATTAACAAAAAAAAATTCATAATTAATTTTATCTTTGTATCAATAAAACTATAATGGATACTGAAAAAAAAATTATCTCTTCTAATATTCATTAGTCAACATTGATAACATTACATTTATAACTGCCTTAGCATTAAATAGACCTATCGTACTGGAACACAGCATATATCAAAAGTTTATAACATTTTTAATGGATGCTAAATCTTTAGCCAAATTGAACAATAATTCGGAAGTAGCCGTGTTGATTTGGAAAAACGATTCGGTACAATAATTCCAAAGAAAACAAATTTCGTTCGCCAACGCTGAAAAATAATTTTGATGAATTACACTCATCATGTTTTTTACAATTAGACTCGTAAATAGCCAAACGTTTCAAAATGGATAAACATATTAAAATGGGCAATTACGTCGAATTTTAAATAATACAATGTGTCTTATATGTGTGGTCTATGATAAATAAGAAATAATTTCTAATAATGAACGTTCGATAATTATAAAAATCCCTATAGTCGTTTTTGGCTTTTTAAAAGTACAAAGAATCCACTTTACATTCAGTACCAGCTCCTTCAGTAAAATAATTAAAAATCAATATTTTCAACGATTTCAAGTTTGCAGTCTATATTTTCCGTATAAACTACAAAAATCAACATTAATTCTTCCATTTTTACACTTAACCGTACAGTTAGCCAACTAAATTGACATCAATGCCCTAAATAAATCTCCGAAATGCTATATATATATATATATGTATATATATAAATGTTCAAGTAATATTATAAACATCTATACACGAAAAAAAAATTTAATATTTACATATAAACTAATATCAATTACTTTTTTCGTACATTGATGGACATTTGAAAAATGTTAATACAAGTTTTTCTTTGAACACTCATACCAACAACAGGTTCTTTATTTTGACAATCATACCTAATGAAAAAAATGAATGCATATATTTAATTAAAAATAAAATATATTTTAATATTTTAATAATTATAAACGTTATTAATAATATAATTGATGCTTAACAGTGATAAATACTTTCATGCGCTTTTATCTGGTTTTGATGAAAAAACCTGATAAACGTACAAAGTCAGATGTATTTCTAATTTACTAACTAGATTTAAACTAGCGTTTTAACGAATAATCTAAAATCATTGCTCCCAATTATAAGTCAGAAAATTAATTTAAAATGCTTAAAATGTAAATGGGATTCATCGAAGACACATTACATAGATTTTATACAATACAAATTGTTAGGCATTGTAAATTTTGACCTCTAATAATAAATAAAATGTGCCAATTTAAACAAGTGGATAATTATAGTTCATAATAAATACGCTAAAAACAGAAAATAATAAACGTATAATTCGTTTCAATTAAATAAGCGTTAATTTTTCTTACTTGTTTTTTCGTAAAACATATTACAGAAAGGTGTCACGGCACAAGTATCACCTGTAATTCAACATCCACATTATACTATTTAATCTTCTTTTTATTTGAATAGCCTTCGAATTGTTCGTTAAACTTTCTTACGAACAGATCATGAACAGCTTTAAAATGCTACTACAAAGAACCTGTTTCGAACGAGAGAAAAACAACTGTTAAAATTTAAATAATTGAAAATAATCGCTTCAACGATATACTAACGCCGGCGTCTAAAATTGTATTCTTTCGACTGTATCCGTTTAAAACGTGCCAAAGCCGTATTCTTGCCTTGGTCTGAACATAGAGCCGTTTACTATTGTGGCGAATAATTTCGTCGACTCCTAAACATTTTTTCGAAATATCACGTTACTTTGGAAAACCCTATGTCGGTCATAAACATATCGAAAATTATATTATTTTACTTACGACGAACCCATAACGTTTTGGTAGGTTCCTCACTTCCACCCTAATACTTTTCGGAAATACAATCGTTCCGATTTAAATAAGCAAAACAATTTTCTTTCATCGCCGATTTCGTTTCTGCTTCTTTCGTGACAACGAATTCCGTCGGAGTTTCTTTGGTTTCGCGGCATTTACTTTCGGCGTGTTAAAAGCGATATTTTATTAATTACCCGATTAACTTTTTTAACCCGCATAAAAACAAAATAGTTACAACAAACCGAATAAACGGTTTTTAATCGTTATCAATCCGAATGATAAGAAATCACGTGTCCGCGTTCGTTGATTACGATTCTTTCCATTACAGTCCTCGGTGCGTGAACGTTTCGTAAATTTGTTCTCTACGAAAATTTTGCCATTAAAGTTCGTTAGTCTATCGACCATTTAAATTGTACCAACCGCTGATCACGCTATGCCACAGGGGAAATTCAAGACTAAATCACAAATGACGTTTACGAAAAAAAAGAAACACGTACCGAATAAAAGTAGAAAAGGTATTCCGCGCAATTACGTAGTTTAATTTTAAATCGTCACTTTTGTGTACATTCGTTAATTGCTGTATGGGTTTTCCGGAAATAGCGTGTCCAATGCCGTCGAAAAAGCACAAATACGAAGAAGGTCAACGGATTAAGCGCGCGATAAGTAAAAATGTCAACAAATTAGCGGAAGACGAACTACGAGCGTTGGCTTCGGACAACAAGAAAGTGTTTTTATCGAAGAAGAAGAAACAAATTGCGCAAACAGTCCAAGCACCCGATCCCAAACCGAAAAAAACCAACGTTACACCGCAATAAATTTTGTTTGAATATATATATATATATATAAACCCGTTCGATTGCTCGTGTAATATTTGTCGGTTTTATTACTTTTGAAATATAATGTTCATTTTTGTAACGTATTAAACATAAAAATGTTAATATTATAAATCATTTTTACTATTATTGATCATTTTATACAAATTTATAGGTACTTACCTAACAAGTAACGGTTATATACACAAATATATTATTCGCAGTTGAATATATTATGTATACATGGATATAGTTGGGGAATTAATATTTGTTTCGTAAGTAAATGAAAAAACAGGTTTTTTCGCCTCTAACTTATTTATTTCACGAGTATTTGTGTCCGAATCACAGAAGTTATTGTAAACAATTATTACTTGTACGGATAATAATTAAAGGTTATTTTATATTTTTTAAAATTATGTAAACGCGTGTTTCAAATTTACAAAATATGACGAATATATATATAACTACGGTTATTAAACTATAGATTTTTTTTAAATAAGTTTGTACCGATTAATGTATAAACAATAAAATAAACGAACCTTAATCGTTGAAATAAATACGCAATATTAAAACGCATCGTTTTCGATAAATAATGAGGATATATAATGAAATGTTTATAACATTGTTAGATTTGTATCTAACATAGTTTGATAATTTTTAACGATATACTACCCCGAATGCGTATTTACTATGGGTTCTCATAATTGGTCGTCGTAATCTTCAGTAAATGACTCCGTAATCTATTCACGGAACTTGTCCGGCGCTTAGCATTTGGTCGACTCGATTTCCGAAGTTTTTACGTTCTCAAATTGTGACTCATTCGCGCGCGACGAATCTTTCTTGGGTCTGAAAACGTTCGAAACGATACGATTATCGTCGCTCCGTGTGTAACGCGATTTTATTTTACAATCTGTGCGATTAGCCGTTGGACAAGAAAATTAAGAAACTCTCTCGGTCGAATTAACGATAACCGCCGATTTCGCTCGTCTCGAGAATATCCGACGACTTACGATCGCGCATAAAAATATACGTACGTTTATGAGCGTATCGTATTTATTCCGCCCTTCCTTTATTTGGCTGGGATTCCTAACCATTCTTGGGAAATAGTCCCGTTGAATATATAAACTAAAGTCGCGCGATCGTTATTTTAGTTACGCCGCGTTTTTTGTTTATTTTGTCGGTAAATACTGCCGCGTAGTAGGAACTCGGACGACGTTCACGCGTAAACACCGCCATTTTCGGTTCGGTAGCCGAGATCATCGTGTCTTGGTACGTTTTTCGATTTTCTCGACAATTCTCTTAAGGTGACCGAAAAAATTTATCGGCGTATACGATTTGTGACACGGTTCGTGTGTCGTTTATATAATTCTATAGTTCGAACGTTTTACGAATATAATACGCGCGTAAAAAGACGTTACCGAAACGGTTGACCGCCAATTTTCGGTTTTTTTTTACCAAAAAAAAAAAAAAAACCCATAAAACCAAAAACGGTGG
>JAIPRN010004069.1:0-17190 GCA_025469175.1 Geopemphigus sp. TES_GeoC_2020 | reverse complement strand
CGCGAAAACCGACCCCGTTATTCGTATCGACCGACGGGGATCGCCCAACGCTATATCGTCGGGCTACGACAATTCGATTTCGATCGTTTTGCGCCACTTTTCTTTACCGGTACGCTATTCGTAACGACGACCCACGCGCCCGTACAATATCGTTTTTTCGACGCTATTACGCCGTTAGGCACAACGCCGGTAATGGGGAAACTTTTTAACATTCAATCCGATTATATTCTACGTAGTTATTTACTAAAAACTTTTAGTAAAAACGCGTACGTTTGACGACGACCGGTATCATACGCCCGTCACCGTCTGTCCAAAACAATTTTCGGTGTTCAACGTTTTTTTGTTATATAAACAATATCGTCGTGTAATAATTACGCAACCACGGACTCGAACCGTTTAAATTAACCGTTACGTTCATATCCGAAATAGCGGTTTACCGTTGATCAATTATTTGTTCCGGAGCGCAAAAGCGTTTTGCCAGACACTTCGTTCGATTGTTCGTATACGTCTCGATCGAAAATTGCGTTCGCTTAATAAATTTCCTCGAAAACCCGTTTGATCGAATACAAAAAAACTATTCGTAAACGCGACGTATTTTCTATACTTACGCGAACGGTAAAAAAAAAAGACAAACTTTTGTTCGTGACGTTCGTCATCATATCGCCGTGATTCCGACGTTCGTTTCATTGCCAACACGAAAACGAAATGTTCGGTAGTCTGTGAAACGAGTATATACTTAAGGCTATTGTTACACGGTAAGAACGCGCGGGTTAGATAGATGTAGCAGATGGTAACGATAATAATAATAATAAAATAGGAATTGGTTAGTTCTTTGGTGTTGGCAAAGAGCGAAGAAGAAAGAAATAGCGTGTGTCAGCTCTCGACAAAGAAAACGAATTGCAGTTAAAAGTTTTTCGAAATATTTTTCCGCGGAACGCGCGGCCAATCGAAAACCGAAAGCGACGGCACCGTATTAAAATAAAGGAAAACGATCAAAATGGTAATCTTTTTATCGCCGTTTTTATACTCGCCGATAAATATTAGGAAATAAAATCGACCCGGCACATTGTCCCCTATAAGCCGATAAAAAACGGCGGCCGTGACGGTTCGATTGTAGATTGCGCGCGTCGTTACCGTCGTATAACGGTTAATTAATCGGGACGTGTTTGTTTTTTCGTTTCAGGTAATTATCGCGAAGGGCAGGAAAAATCGCTCGTCACTTACGGCGAATAGGATCGATACGGTTGTTTACGATGGTGTGCGCGCGACAGAGTAAATCGTATTGGGTTATTGGCTGTCTGCGTTTAGGAGAATGGTCTGGTAACGTCATCGTGCACGATAGGTCGTAACGTAAGTAAATAATATTATTGGCCGTCGTAACAGCCAAGTGCCTTAAGTATGGCTTTCGTATTTCCGTGTTTCGAAACTCGTACTCGATACGATTCGGGAAAAGGATTTTACTGATGGCCCATTAACGTTACGTTACGACGATTAGTAGTTACTCGAATTTAGACGGTTGTTTACACGTACATACACACACACACACACACACACATATAACTTCGGCGTCGTATATTTTTTACGAAAAAAAAAAACGTAACTCGTTAGTAAAGTACGAAAGTAGTACGCTCGCGAACTTTTTTTATTGCCATAAAAAAAACCGGTTTTTTTTTTACGTTAATCGAACGCCCGGGTTAAATTACAAATTTAATTACGGAATCACGTCGATTAGTTAACGATAGGGTATCGGCTATTATTTTAATAGGGTCGTTTATTTGGAAACATCCGACGAATTTTTTTATTTACGTTCGGCTATCAATCAAGGCGACGATTTAATCAAAACGTCCGTGGTTATTATTATTATTATTATTACTTTGTTTTTTTGTTCCGTATCGTATATGTATTTTTTATTTTTACGCTCGTTTCGTTGTCACGTTTTTCGTTATTATACGCGAGTATATATATTAAAAAAAAAAAACACCCGATTTTTCCCGGATTCGTGTAATACTTGGGGCCGTATAACGCGCCGACGTAAAAACGAAAGTAAAATATAGTAAATGTCAACGGCGTCGCCGGAAGGGCGAGAAAATGTCATTTTCGGGAAAAATCGGATTACCTCGACGCGGTTTTTCGGCTCGGGGTAGGTGGTAAGGGATCGTCGAACGTTGCGTTACGTGATTAACCTGGCGACCGCCGCGAAAGGGCTTAAACGATAACCTCGTCGACGGTTTGCCGGTACAGAGCGACGGCTATTTATCTAACAATCCGCCGCCGACAACGAAACGCCATAAACCGTTTTGCGTGAAACGACGACACGCGGTACGCCGTGGCCCGGGCCGTTCGTTATTTCATTCGTTACGTCGCCAGTGAACGTCCACGAAGAGTATTCGTCGTTGGTGTTGTACAACCACCGGTTACGGTACAGATTGTTATTAAACGTATTTCGTGTGGTTCCTATTGTATCGTACGCGACCGCGGAACACCGCCAGTCATTTTCGTATACCGAACCGTTTTTGTAGTATACGGGTATTTCACGATTTTGAAGTGGACACGAACGCGAAAAAATGTTTTCGGTTTTCAACAAACTTCGAAAAGGTTTATGTTTACAATCGTTAAACGATCGCTATGTGAAACAATCTACGCTTACCCAACAAATCGGTCGGTTTTTGTTTTTTGGATAAATCGTCGCTTACGGCGAGGCCACGCACGTTCCGGTCCAGTTAGGCCTGTGCAAACTTAGCGGTATAGTTTCATCTCGTCACTTTTTTAATTCGTACAACAAAAAAACGTAAAAGTATACGCGCGGTAAAAATTGATTTCGTTCACCACAAACGTCTCGGGCTTCGGCGAATATTGATAAAGTCGTCGAAGCGCCGAGATTGTTTCTCGCGAGACATATACAAACAAACGAGCAAACGAACAAACAAAGACCCCCGGAAACCACGGAAAATCGAAACCCCGCCCCCATATATTACGAGGTCTAAAACGAAACCGACGTTTGCGGAGACGACGGCGTCGTGACGGCATTGAAACTTGCGCGCCTTTTCGCACACACGTTACCCGCCACCAGTATTATTATCGGTACGATAAACTCGTTTTTCATTCGTTCGCGTATATATATACCGCGTAATTACGTCGAACCGAAAATCGGCGGGAATTTCCACCGTCCGGATTTCCGCGCACCCGATCATGAAAGGCTCAAAAATTTTATCCGAAAACGGTCGCGCGCTTAATGGATTCGGAAAAGTCACGTTCGGCACCTAACCTCGGGACGTATCCGGTACCGGTATCGACACGGTATCAACGACACCTACCTGTCCATCCAAACGGTCCTAAATCGTATTTACTCGACGACGGGTTGACTCTGCCGCGGCGTTTATTTTATAGAACGTCGGACAATTCTAATCGGGCGTTTTATTTTCGAAAAACCTAACCGCCGACGTCTGGGATAGGGACAGAGGGGCCGGTACGCGAACGTCTACACTCGCGAACCAATTCAACAACGACGATGTATAAAAAACGGTCGGTGCGCGACATTGTGGATAAGTCGGCCCGGCGAAGTCGCCTAAGCGCACGTGCCCCCACTCGAACTTCTTATTTTCGTCCCGACCGTTCGCAGTCGAAATACCGTTCGTTTCATTAACCCGATCCGGTGCACCGCCACCCACCCCACCACCCCTAACACGATCATATTTCGCTAGCCCGAGCGTGTAACGTTATTGTTGTCAGACTTACGGAGAACACACGCGCGTTTCGCTCTACCGGAAAACGGATACATCCGCCTGGGAAAATAACACCAACCGTCGAGCAGTGGTTTGTCGGACTTATTTTGCCGTGGTTTTTTTTTTTTAATAGTTTTTATTTGTTTCGGTACGTCCATCTGGAAACGAGAAATCGTACAATTAAAAAGTAAATAAATAAAACCGAACGAAACGGAAAAAACCAAAGCTATCGTCGGGAAAAAAAATACTACACACGTGTATATGTATACATACGTCGGGAAAATTGCCAACTACTTGAAACCTCTCACATACACGCACATAAGACATCGGGAAAAAGGATATCATCGACCGTTGGAAAAGTACCAAGAAACGATAAACAAAAAAGCCGAAAAAATCCGAGGGGTGGGGGGGGGTACCGTTTTTATCGGAGATTCGCCGGCGCGCCGCAGAATATATTATACGTGGTACCGGTCGCGTGACCGGTTGTCGGGAGATATTAAACGAGATCCCACCATCCCCTTGGCCCGCGAAAGAAAAAAATCGATTTACAACCACGCGCCGCCGGCACATTCGCACATATGCAACGCCCCCCCCCCACCCCAATCAGTACTGACCGCAAAGGTCGCTCGGCGACCGTTTTCGGGCAAAACGTTATAAAGCGCGCCCCTCTCGAAGCCGTATTCGCGCCGGGTACTTCGGCAACGCCGATCCCGGCGTAATAGCGCTCTCCTCTATCGCGGGACGTCGCGTACCTGTCGCACGCGCGGCCTCGTTTCTCCAACGGCCCCGCAAGTTCCCCTCGTCGATCTACCGGCGTCGTAAAAACTTATATACATACACACACATGCACACTGGCGCGTACGTACGCGTAGTCCCTCGACGATAAACGTTCGTCGAGCCGTAAACATACGCGTTGTCCCAATAAAACGTCACGATATGCTCCCTGAGCGGCGGCGGGTCCGTCACGAGTACGATACGACGACGTCGTCTTTTTCTTTCCTTCAGTCCCCAAGAATACTATTAACCGAAGTGCTCCTTTGGCGCGCCGTCCTCTCGTAGTCGTCGTCGTCGTCGTCGTCGCAACGGTAGAGTATATCCATTACACGTCGCCCGAAACGCGAAACAACTTAGCCGCGGAGACGATCGCGCTCCGGATTACCGTCTCTAACCGTTACCAGGTCGACCGCGCGTGGTCCGCCGCGATCAACGCCGTTTTCGCTACCGTACCAGAACGAAATGACTACGACGCTCGTTCGTTCCGTCGCCGCGACGAATTCCCGGTTTTTGTTCGTCGACGGGTTTGTCGCGGATTTTTCGACGTCTTATCGAATACCGCGGCATTCGCGATTCATTCGTCAATTCGTGGGAAACGCTTTCGGCGGGCGCGTAAAAATTCTCGGCGAATCCGCCGCGAAAACCCTCATAAAGACGTACTTTGCAGCTTCCCGTGAGCTTAACTTAGTTTATTTCGTTAGTGGCATTTATCCACGTACATTAACAATTTGGGAAACGCTTAATTTATTTGGTTAAGAACATAACAAGGTTTACGAAACCAGAAAATATAAACGTAAAAGTTTATACGAAAAAGCGGTTTATTTTTTAAAAACGCCTATTCCTTCGGTATTATGATTCGGATAGTCGGAACGTTAATTGAACGTACGTACACGTACCTGGTTCGTAAGTTGTTTACGTACAATACCTTTGCCGGGAAATTTGGACTTTAATTCCGAAAATTAAAGTGTAAATTATGTAAACGATTTAATTAACTAAAGTTTAGTGCTTAAAATACGACGGATTCGTTGTTTCTATAGGCGTATAGTCTAACTACTATCGTCGATTGTTCGACTGGAATATGTCGGGGGGGGGGGCCATCAGTTTTTGACGTTTACGGCGCGTGTTTTCACGACGCTTTTATAAATTCCGGTGGATTCGATTTACGTTCGTTCGGAATTTTTCCCCGGGGCCAAGTCGGCGGAGCCAACTTGCGTGTCCATTTAGGTTGTCACGGGATACGGTCGGTGGTCCGGCTCGTTCGGTATTTAATAAACCGGAAACGAACGCGTAATAATACGACGACGTTCCGTTTTTAGAACGGGCAAATTGATTTGATTTAACGAAAACCGAATTTGTAACGACGCTATTGTGGCGCGCCCGGCGTGTAAATCACGAAAATACATTTTTCACCGACTATCGTTCTCTCAACCTACGCGTCCCCCCTACGCCACATACACACGCTAACCAACGTTTAGTAAAACGGAATAAAGCGAATACGTGTGTTTGTATAAAAAAAAAAAAAAACGAAAAATGTGTTTATAATTAATCGATCGTTTTGTCGTTTAACGAATAGCGTATTTTTCGATTCGGTAAATGTGAACCCACCGAGCGGCGGAAATTGCGATTTCCGAACGCTTACGTACAGTTACACGTACACAAAAACGTCTCCGCGCGTCGATCGACGATCTTATTGTATTCGTATGGTCGTCGTTTATTTTCGCTTCGACGTTTTTTAATACGTATTTTGGATCGAAAGTTATCTCGAACACACCCGTGACCGGATCGACTAGGACGTGCCGTTATTGTGTCGCGGCGAGCGCGAGTGAAGCAGCAAGTGCCCGGCTATCGGATGGAATTGCCGGTACGCGGGCCGCGGCATTTTTAATTACGAAACTAATTCCGTCGGCTCGCGTCGACTCGTTTCATATTTTTTTATACCGACGAAAATCCGACGACGCGTACGTTCGTTCGTCTTTCGAGTAACGATAATTAAAAACAGTCGATGCCGGTTCCGTATTCGATTCGAACGACCGTATCGGGAAAACCGTAGGAGGACGGAAACTACTCGTAGCCGGATCGACGATGGCGTATTAACGAAATTCGAACGCCTAAAAGTTATTAACGGTCGTACCGATTTATTATAATTTTTTTTTCCTTCCTGACCCGAACAGCGCGCGTCTCTGGTGGTTCGCCCTAACTCTCCGACTTCGCGAAATTCACCGTTAAACTTCAATATCGTTAATATAATGCAGTTTGAAACTTATCGGTTTTGCGGTGAACGCTATATTACATTGGATGTTCAGAAATTTAAGATTTAATATCTACAACGCGCGTACAACGTTATCGCCGTAGTGGTAGTAACATTAGTAGTAATAATAATAATAACTTTAAAACGGGAAAAACATCCGTCCGTTCGGTGTATAGTTAAAATAAGTTTCCGACGTGGCGTCAAAGTCGCTAGAATTTTTATGTTTGTCAAACTATTATTACACGCCTCGGGCGTTACGCGATACGTATCGATTAATAGTTTCGAAAGTACGGCAAAAAATAAAATCGTTATAAGCTTATCCACCGGCACGACAGGTATAATACGTAATATAGAATTAAACGCGCGGTACCGTCGAGTCCAAGCGGAATTTTCGGTACAGTTTTTATGTTTTTTAGTAGCCTAGCGTTTACGATTACGAGTGTAGCGAACTACGTGCGGTGTGTTACCTAAATAAAATACTTTCAATCGATCGTCGACGAAATCGACTGAATTCGTCAACTACGTTAACGGCGTAAAATCATTGTGGAAACGCCGTCACTGGAAGGTTAGGGTCTTCAAACAATAGCGTGTCTTAAAAACCGTCAAATATCACTTTGGCTTATTGTTATCGAACGAATTTTCTTTTTAGAAAAAAATTAATTTGTCTACTAGCCGCAAGACAGTAGGTTCCGGGGTTAAGCGCGCATCTCGGTTACCATCGTAACAATATACGTATACATAAATATATATATATTTATCTCGAGAAGGAAAAAAATTCAACTAGCCACTTAAATCTCGGGTAACCGCGGGCGCGCGTATTATAATTACCCATAACGATATCGGAGAGGAGGAAATAATAAAAACAAACGTTTCATTTCTAAAGCTGTTTTCCTAAGCTACGTCCCATATCCATATGTATATGTATATACGCAACATTCGTAGTCGCTCTTAAAGCCGCCGCCGAGTAAATAAACAAAAGTTTCGGGCGAAAATTGTTTTTTTCTTTTTAATCCGTTCGCCACGAACGGCGCGGTGTATTTAGAGAGACAGTGAGAAAGAGCGTATAATATATAATATGGCGTTACGAGTACGCGAACGACGACTTAATTAACGTGTACGACCGACGGCATTGTACCGAAAACGACATTAATAGGTAAACTGTACATGTATACGTCGCTATCGTATCCTACGATTGGAGGGGGGGGGACCTATTATTATAATTATTATATCGAATACGAGCGAACGTCGCGACGCGTGTTACCACCGTCGTCGTCGTAGTTAAGCAGTTTCATTGTGAGGTTGCCGATGTCATCGCGTTAAGCATCCCGCTAATGAAACCGAAAATTAATTAAGCCTTTCCATCGGGACGCGTTTAAAATTTCGCGAACATTGTCCCTACCGCGGCCGACCGAAACGCCGCGCTACCACGACGTCGTTCGATATTGCCGAATTCCGAACGGTAACGCCGCCATCGTGTTTACGTCCGCGATCGCGTCGCACGTTTCGTATTATTTCCAATCGCGACGTGTTTTCACGGCTACGACACTGACTACCGTACAAAATCCGACGACTATAGCACATAAATGCGCGTGTCGTGAGCCGCCGGTATCCAGTTAATCGCACGAAACTAAATATTTTCACAATCCGCGAACGAACGTTTCGGTTTGCCGGTTATTTTGTAAAAAAAAAAAAAAAACAACAACGGGAGAAACGTGTAGTAGGTTATTTTCGGCAACGTCGATTAAACAAATACCGGTTAGCCATTTCGCTCCGTAATATAATATTACATTTATCTCGGGCGTTCGCGATAAAAACACAAAAACAATCGTATTTAACGGTGTCCGTGTTGTTTATATAGAATGGCGCATTCGTAATAAATATTTCCGATTAGTAGTAGTCGTGAAGAAATTCGTTATCGTGCGTACGTACACGTGTCTCTCTTTGTACAAAATTATTCGATCCGGAAATTCGTAAAGAAATTTGGGTTTTCCCGAGTCGGCATACAAATAGCGTAGCCGACGGTTTCACGAGCGACGACGCGTAATATTATTATTTGATTATATTATGCGCGAACATTATCGCCCCGTGGCTCTCCCATTCGGTCGTCGAGACACGAACGTGTTCCGTACGCCGCCAATGTTTTAGGCACGCGGTGTTACTACACGGCAATCCGCGTTCGTTCGTCGGAACAACGCCGTCGTTTTCGGCGACGGTTTAATTTTCGTCTCACGGAATACTATTTCGAGCGGATTCCGTCGCGTGTCTCGTAGTTAGGTCCGTGTCGAACGCCTGGCGGTCAACGTATTTCTAGTAGTCGCGTGCCATGTGTCGTACGGAACGGCGCGAAATCGAATTCGTGTCTAAAAGGCGTCGCCGTCCACGGTGGTCCATACGGCATTGTCGGGCGGCGGAAAACGTTGGGAATACGTTTCGTTCGCGGTGTCCGACCAAATTGAAACGGCGATATTGTTCCCGGCGACGTTTCCGTCGTTTAATTGAACGTTATTAAAAAAAAAAACATTAATTAGGCAACGCGGCCGGCGGGTCACTGCGCCACCGGGTGTTGTCGAGCCCCGCTTTATTATATAGTATTGTACGAAAACCCGATCGATCGCGGCCATTGATCACGGGGGAATAATATGACTGCTTTTCGATTAGGATCGAAAAGTGTGCAATCGAAATTTTTCCAGCACAAAATGTTGCGCAACACATTAATCGAAATAATTTTGAAGCCTATTGGACGTCGCGAAACGGCACTATTATATTACCGTCTCCCGTGTAAATAACGCGAAACGAACGCGTTCGTTCCCGTAATTCCCCCGCCACTACCCGAACGAACCTAAACTTTTACTTTTATCCGTTTCGATATTTTAATCGTTTATTAAACGTTGCCCGGCTCCTTTTTGCCCGAAATCGTCGATCGTTTCGCACGTGTCCGACGTACGTAAAACAGTCGTTTTATATTACCCGTTAATACACACATCTTCGTCCATTCGCCGCGACTCGTGAGTTATTTTCACGAAATCGCTTATAATCGAATCGTCGTAAACGGTGGTCGGCTCTTTGGTATCGATTTGCCGTCGATTTGTTATAGACGATCTTCTAAGGGAAAGCGGAAACTGTAGAAATCGTTGAAACCGTTCCCATCCCCAGATATATCGGATTCGTCCTTAAATGACGCGTACGTAAACGTGTTTATTTAACACCGACTAAACAGTGTTGGAACGGCGTCGTTCGGGAGGTAAAATAAAAAATCGCGGAGCGGCCGAGTACGGTTACGAAATGAAAGTTTTTTGGTCGAGAAAAGCGAAGTTTTCGTTCGTAACGCGACGTGTGAGTATGCGTCTCGAGCGTGTTTAGCGTGGGAAACGAAATATCCCATTATGCAAACACGAAGTGGTTAAGCGGAGACGAATACCGCTGGGTCGTATAAAAACGTGGAAACGAAGATATTTTTGGACGTCCCGAAACGCACGAAATACGTTCAAAGGGGGAAAACTATTAGGCGACGAGTATTTCGTTCGTCCGGCGACAAACGGAACGAAAATAATTGTAAAACGTCCGTTTTTGCGGGCCGTCGGCACGCATTATTCGTTTCGTCGACCGGCCAAGTGATTGAATCGCCGTGGACCACCACCGTTGTGGTGGCTAGGCGAACGTCCGTCGTCTCGCTAGTAATAATCGTGAAAACGATACGAACGACGATTTCCCGTTGTTCACGCGTTTCTAATCGCTCGGTACCGAACCACGCGCGATAATCGGTCCGAACGTCGACGCGATCGGTCGTCAGCGCGCTCCCCATTCATCAGTCGCGTGGATCATCGTTGGAACGACGCCGACCAACGGGCTCGGACAAATCGTTCGTGTGCCACCGGTTTGTTACGCGTTCCATCCTCTCGAAACTCGGAAAAAGTAATATAAATAGAAATAACCAACCACGCCCTTCGATATATTTTTCGGCTTTTCAGTGGAAACTTGCGAACAAATAAACAAATACGAAACGAGCCCGCCACGTTATGGGCGAGAATCGTCGTCCGATTATTTCCTATACATGGCGCACACAGAGCGTGCGCCGTCTGGCGTGACGCGATTCACTCGACCCCGCCGTCGGATTCGACGAAACGTGAACACGCGCGCGGTTTTCCGCCCGTCCCTAGCCTAAAACGACGAGATAAACAACAATGGGAGCGAAAAAATTTGAAAACCGCGCGCGCCAATTATTTTATACACGACGTGCGCGTACACAGCGGTTTCGTGATTCGTAATAACATTGCGGGGCGGCGGTCGTCTATTCTATCGGCGAAACAAAACAAAAATCGCGTTCAAAGCCGGGCGTAGTACCACGACACGGCGACTACGAAAACAACGCGCGGCGGACTGCCGCCAATCAATTCGTGTACCCGCGGAACAATACCCGAAAACGTTAATTATCGTTCGTTCCGAATAAAAAAGCTTCCGCCGGTCGTCGTGCGCGGTGAACCAGGCAACGGTCTGTGGGCCTGTGCCACCGGTGGACACGTATCACTGTTCGCGTCGCGAATTTCGCCCGACGGACGAACCGGTTCGAAATACCGGCGCCTTTATAAAGCCGTGTAATTCGTCCAGGCATTGATCCCGAACAATCCATTTACGTCACGCTCGCGCTACAAACGACGCGCCGAATATTATTTACGTACGAAAATCGCCGACAATTTCACCGTTGACGGAGCAGCGACGTTCGTCGAACTCTTTTTCGTTTTCGGCATTCCACGTTTCGAGCATCGCCGTATATATAAAACGTACCGAATTTCTCGGATATTAATAAAAACAAAAAGTCGAACGCACGGGCGACCATAATTCCCGTCCGTCCGTGCAACTTTTGGCCAACTCTTCACTCGTACGTTTATAACGCTTACGAAATTTCGTAATTCCTACGTATTTTCGGTTCGAAATTTGATTTTCCGATCAATTACGATAGCGTCTCGACATTTGTCGAGAAATCTAAACGGATAATAAACGGAATTTACCGTGTATACGTCCCGCCGTAATTTAATAATCGACAAAGCGCTACCGTCGTCGCCTCTGCTTATTCGTTTTTCATTTTATTACGTTTCACCGTGAAACGAGTTCCGGATATTTAAAAAAAAAAAAAAAACAGACGCGGAACTCGTCGCGTAATTATTGGCGTCGTTCATTGCAACCAAACGCGGGAAACGAAAAATTATCGTAAAAACCGGACCGGTGATGTTTCACGAAAAAAAATAAATTCGGAAACAAAGAGAAAGCCCGTCATTGTAAACCGAGTGCGTTTTTCGTTTCGTTTTCCGCTTAAAATATCGCGTAACGTTCGTTGTACGCCTAGTAAAAAAAAAAAGTTCCCGTTTTCGTATCCCTTTTTCCCCTTAAGGAGAAAAAATTCTCTCTTCCCCGCCACTGGTTCGTGTATATGCGTGTGTGTGTGTGTGTGTGTGTGTGTGTGTGTGTGTGTGTGTGTGTGTGTGTGTGTGTGTGTGTGTGTGTGTGTGTGCGTGCGCGCGTGCGCGTATTGCGCGCTTGACAAACGGCGTACGAATTTAAAAGTCTATACAACGACCGTGTTAGCATTCGCTAGGGTAGTCGCGTAAATATAATAACAATTACGATTATTATTATTATTATTATTATACACGCGAGTAACGAAAAGGGAAATGACTTATATATATATACGGTGAACGGGAAAGGAGGCCGATGACAAATAATATTTTAATAGCCGCAATGACATTTCACGTATTTCCAGACACACGACGGTCGCTCCTTTTTACCCGTTTTCTCTCGCCGCCGTACGTACACGTCGCGTCGTCGTGCCTCCTCTAGAGGTGTCGGGGGAGGCAAAATGGGTCGGGCCGGCTCGACCGGCCGCGACGCGCGACCTTTACGTTCGCAATAACGGCGGCCGGGCGACGAAAATTACTAAGCCGCCGTTGCGCGCGTCGTATCCGTCGCGATTTCGTGTCGATTGTTCCCCGGCTATTTCCTCGTTCCGGAATATATATATATATATTCTCGGCGGAAAAACAGGCGGTTCGAACCGCGAGTCTCCGGTCATCGTAACCGGTCGTTCATTTCAATCGGTTACCACCGGCGGTTCTACGGTTCCGTAATTATTGTCGGTCACGCCGAAATGTATTCCGACGGATCGGCCGACGGTAGAACGTATTACGGCGTTTGAGTTTCACCAAAAAAACCGGCGAACGACGTTCGTTTTGAAACGCGACGACCGCGCGCGCGCGACGTTTTGGGATAAATAAGTACGCGTCCGTACGGCACGGGCAAAACACGCGGCGTACTTCGTGCGCGCGTGCGTGCCCAAACCTCCCGTACCCTCGAGCGCGCCTAACCTTTGTCACGCCGGGGTCCGGCAAAGTATATATGTGTGTGTGTGTGTGCGCGCGCGTTAACATAACATTGTTAAAAATAATAACAACGACAAAACGTCGGCGTTTCGGTCGTAATTCCGTGTTTTATGCGCGGAAACGACCCTTTCCCCCGTCCGGTAATACTTTCCGCCGATGCGCCGCACGGTAATTAAATATAATAATATTAAATTATCCGCGCCGATTAAATTTACGTAAGGTAAAAACCGACAAAAACACGCACAAAAAAAAAACAATACATCGCGTACGATCTACGGGAAAAATAAACAATAAAACGAGCGTGGGCGTGTGTGTGTGTGTGTCATTCGGCGAGGAGTATAGAAGTTTAGGCGCGTAGTAACGACGCCCCAATAATTATTTACGTCTGTTCGGGTACATATTCGTTCGTATTCTCGCGAGCGGGGGAACGCTGTAAAATAATTACGAACCGACGCGATCGACCCATGCCGATGACGTCGATATTACCGCCGCCGTTAATCGGTTTACTACGCGAGCGCTGAAAATTTAACGCGCCCTCCCCCCCTCCATTCCTACCTCGATCGCCGAATTTCGTCTTCCCAATGGTCGCGCGCGGTTTTAACGTCGAGTCTCATTTTTTATTCGTTCGCAACACCGGCCAAAGTTCCGGCGCGATTTTGATTAAATTCAAAATTATTTAAAGGCCCCGCGTCCGCGGGGACCGTTAGCTTACGCCGAGCCGCGGAACGTTCCGTAATTAACTACGAAAACGAAAAATCCGAACGAAATATTCAACGACGAACGGAGCCGCCCGCGGTACGCGTACGGCGGCGTTTATCGGGAAATTCGCCTTGGCGCGGCCAATCGGCGGCAACTCGCGTATTTCCCGTAATCAGCTAAGCCGCGAGGATTTGGCGCCGAGTTTGATCGAAAAGCTTTTAACTTTTGAGTTAATAGACCACTTTTATTGACGTTCGACCATACCCTGTCAATTATATTCTTCGTTCCCGGATGGGGGGGGGGGGGTGGTCGACAAATCCATTTTGCCGTTCGTTGTTGGGCCGCTGTATCTCACGATATTTACACGTTTCAATCGTCTCCCGCTAATAGTCGAGACATATGGAAGAAAACAAAAACCCTCTCGCCCCGGCCGTTGTTAGGTCTTTGTCGCCGTTAGATACTCGACGTTTACGCCATTGGAGGGACGAACCGCTAGGAGGAGAATATTATTAATCGCGAACGTTTTTCGGTAAAATTCTCGAACTGCGGAGCCGACGAAATCGGCCGCGCGACGCGATTTTAGTAAATCGGAATCACTCTGCCCGGCCGCTGTTCGGGGGTGGATGGTGTGAT
This sequence comes from Geopemphigus sp. TES_GeoC_2020, assembly GCA_025469175.1. Classification (NCBI taxonomy): domain Eukaryota; kingdom Metazoa; phylum Arthropoda; class Insecta; order Hemiptera; family Aphididae; genus Geopemphigus; species Geopemphigus sp. TES_GeoC_2020. The sequence continues at coordinate 2,743 of JAIPRN010004069.1, read as the reverse complement.
GGTGGGGGGGGGTGAAATATTAATTAACGACGCGCGTACCCCGTCTGCCTTGCCGCGTTCGACATTAATTTCGCGGGAGGAACGACAAGACGAACCGTGGGACGGCGGCGCGTGTACGTTTTATATTAAAAACGAAATCGTCGCGGACGAATACCACGCCCCCCCCGTCGCCGCCCTCGTAAGTCGAAATCGTGGCGGCAACGATTCCGACAACAATCGCGCACGGGAACGCGTTATACCGAGCGTGCGTTCGGACGTCCGCTAATAAATAGTATATAAACGAATACCGCCGGGCCGGCGACGGGGTGGACGGGAAACGAAATAACGATCGCTTACGTTTACGCGCGCGTTTAATGAAAAACAAACGCCGACGTAAGCCGATATTTCCGTACGGAACGCCGCGTCCGAAAAATTGGCGAACACGGCATGTGAGAGGGGCGTAGTGTGCGAGATATCGACGAAACGAAATTATACCGCCGAGCTGCGCGCGCCGTTTCGATTACACCCGATCGATTTCGATTTCGCGAGTTCTGGACGTCGTGGCGTTACGTTAGTCCGTTTGAAACGTCTGGGGTATCCGTCTTCGGAACGTTGGCGTTGGGTGGCCAACGGTGGTTTTATTACGTGTAGCAGCAGGTCGCGTGTGCCGGGTCGGGTACGAAACCGACGAGTGGGACCGGAAACCGGCGAAAATTGAAATCGAACAAATCGGCGATTTCTATAATACCCAACGATCGGTTTCGCGCCTAATAAACCGTGGTAGTTTCCACGTTTTCTCAATACCGTTCAATTCCGATTTTCGGACGTTATCGGTCCATAAATAATACTTGGTACGGAACGCGCGCAAAATAAAAAACGATCCGTACGAATTATGATTTGCCGAGCTTATATTTGATTTCCATTTAGCCAGTGGCGTAGAAAAAACGACTACATCCGAAAAAAAGGTACTTATATATATAAATATCGAGTGAGAGAGACTGAGAGCAGGGGAGAACTTTTTCGGGTCGTTAAATTTGCTAACGACGCGTGCTCGACAAACGTCGAGGTTTATTTTCTTTAAGGCTATATCGTCGTTATTTCGCCTCTCTCGAAACTGAAGTTATTACGAACGTTAACGGCCGACTATACTAATACGGTACGTACATTATTATAAATACGAGGCGCGGGACATATTCGTCCGTGGCACAATATTGTACGCGACGTTAATAATCGCGCCGGAGCCGGTTCGCCGAGAACGTGAGAACGCGATCTCGTCCGGAGCGCGTAATGGCGTATAAAAAACTCGTCCGACTATACGTAGCGAGTAATCCCTCAACGGGACGAAAAGTTCGAGGGGGTGCGCGCGCTCGCTAGGCCGTCGTCCGCGAACTTCCTTAAGCCGGTAGAGCGTTGGAATGAAATAAGAATAAAAAAAAAACCACGCCGCCCACCCGCGGACGGCGACGACTAACGCGAAATATTTTACAAGATAGCCGGGGAAAGTTTTAACGAAACTTAGAGGGTAGTTTCGAGAACCGGTATTATAGCCGGTAATTGAAATTCATGTTTGTATTGTCGGGTTATAGACGTTGTACGCGGCACCATTATACGTACGGGCAGTATAGACGCGTTCGCCAACCTCCCCGTGCTACAAATATTATTTTCGTTCGGAGAGGTGATGGTGGTAGTTGTGGGGCAACTCTCGTAGTCGAAACGAACGCTCTTTTTCTCGCTTTCTCGGGTTTTTTTCTTCTACGGAACTTACGGTGGATTTTCTACAGCGCGCAGAAAGCGAACGGGCGTTTAAATACGTATATATGTATATATTTTCGTAATAACGCTACGTACGGCCGGGACGCGCGTAATATGATTACGTTTCCTTTTTTTTTTTTTTATTCCCACCGTATTTTAACGAGGGATTTGGATTCAGACAGGGACGACGGGAGTCTGTGCGCGCGTTTCCGGAACGCGGACTTTTACGAGTGCCCCGGTTCGTCCGGTGGAATTTTAGTTTTCGTACGTATACCGTTATTGTTAGGTATTACCCATCAGGTCGACGGTGTATTTCGGTGCCGTCGAACGACAAAAACGGTAAAACACCGTCCGAAAATGGCGACGACGGCGCACATTTCGCGTCGTAACCATCGCGAGCGCGTTTCTTCCACGTAAAACAAAAACACAAATAGAAAAATCGTTCGTCCAGAACGAATAGAGTAGCAAAACGGTTTTCGTGTAACCGTCGCGAGAACCGTTCGATTATTTCGTATTATAATCGTCCTAATACGATCGCCGTAATGGACGGGCGGCCAATCGCCGTTGGGTCAACGTCGAATAATTGCGCGAAGGTCGTGTGCATACCTTCGTCTTGGGTTCGACGGCGAATTCGTTCGGGATATTATTATCGCATTTTCGGTACGACACCGCGGATCGCCTCCTGATTTCTGAGGCAGGGTGTAGGGAGGTAAACATTCGTCGAAAACGACCTATGACCGATATTGAACGGGACGCGGCGAACTGGAAACCGTTAAGGTTTCGCGATACGTCCGACTCTACGGTCGCCCGCGCTCTTCTATCGCCAAATAGTCAGCGGGCTCGTTTTGGACGGCATGTAAAATTGCGCACCAATTGTCCGAAATGCGTTCGGCTTACGCTGGTTTGGTCGATACGATATCCGTATACGGATGCCCGTAAAAAAACGATACGTGATCGTCGTCCGCCGCCACTCGGAATGTATGTTTTGTATTGGACGTCCTCGTGCGGAATG